>SNQJ01S0022408.1:8275-27173 GCA_010110895.2 Picea sitchensis | reverse complement strand
ATTCCTTAACATGTTATTCATCCTAAGACCATCTAGGTTTATAAATTTATTAAATAACAATGCGGCGTGACCTTCAATACACACTAGGTGCTCCAAGGGTGCCACTCGCCTCTTTATGTTTCTCTTGCACGACATGCCCTTCAAGATGCACTATGTGCTCCAAGGGTGCCAGTTGCCTCTTTCCATTTTTCTTGCGCAACATTCCCTTTAGGACGCATTACGTTCTCAAAGGGTGCCACTCGCCTCTTGACTAACTTGGTAGACATCTAAAACCCCTGGATTCAATACTCTACCACGTGATCGCGTGGAGACTAAGGGCCTATAAGGAATAAGGGCCTTGCCTTATTGTGTGCCCATTAGAATCATTGTCAATGACTGTTGCAGTCAGCCCTCATGACATCGTGGGTATTCTCGAACTAGGTAGTTGTTAACCTACAATTCGAGCCACAACGGAAGTGTCAGTAGGTTGTGGCAAGGTTGTTATCCACACCTCTCCCTCAACATCTCTGGTAGTCGTGCATGACCCCTATACTCCACACATGAGTCTGGTTGGCAAGCTATTGTCATCCTACATCATCAATGAATCATGTCAGAAATATTTCTATAATCATATCATCTAATCATATGCACAATATAATAAATACAACAATCAAACCCCAATAGTCTACTCCCCTACTCGATCTGGAGTCCAAGTGGTTCCATCGATGCCTCTACATCCTCGAGGTCCACAATCCTGCACACTTAGTAAAATTGAGTCAATAACACCTGTCTATGTCAATGCAACAAAATAACATGTCATCAACCCGTAACGCCTCATAATAAAAATGAAATCCTTAATAGTATAATAATCTGGATCACTTGCGAGCAAGTGTCCTCAAAAAATAAGTTGTCTTAGTGTGTGCAAGAGTGATATGTTACATACTTTAACGAAATATTAAATAAACAATAAGAAATAAAAACATACTCAACCATAGTTATAAATTTAAGATAGTTACTTTCCATATTAAGCATACATGATTTAAACAGTTTGTAAAATCTTATCTAAAATGTTAAAATATTTAAAATATAAAAATTGTGTTCTTGGTAAAAAACAATTGTGTTCAGAGTTAGATAATAATATGAAAATAAATATGGAACCGTGTATGAATAAAGATCACAAATATCCATATTAATTCATTCTTCCAATGAAATACTTATCTCCCTATGGATAAAGTCCCAAATCCTTCAGGTGAAATTCACATCCCAGGTGATGTTATTTGATCTTATTTATTGAGCAGTAAAATACTAATCTCGTTAGGAGTAAAACACTTCTCTCCTCTTCTGCAGTGGTCATATAATCAAATTCCATAATTCCCTTTCAAATTAAAGGACTCATAAATATCCATATTAAGTCATTCTTCCAAAAAAATACTTATATCTATGAAAGTTCACAAATCTCCATTTTAAAATCCATTCTTCTGGAAAATACTTATCTCCTCTTTCAACGGTGGAATATATGTTCTCATATAATATTTCATGTACATGAAGAAAACACAAATCTACACATGTATATTACTTCATTCTTCAAAAACCATTTAAATCTTTCATCTTTGGGATGTATTCATATTACATATAATCAAATTCTCTTTGAAATTATGTGTGATCTAGCTCACATATACAATATGTGTGAGCTAGCTCTCTCTCTCTCTCTCTCTCTCTCTCTCTCTCTCTCTCTCTCACACACACACACACACACACACACACACACACACACACATATATATATATGCATAGCTTATTTGTAAATCTACTTGAATGTTGGTTTTTGTGGTTAGTAACCAATTTAGTTAAGAGTTTGACAATGCCCTGGTAAGAAGGAATTCACTTCATTGTATGTAGAAAACACAAATGTCCATACTAAGCCATTCTTGCACAAGAAAACAAGGAATGCAATTGAAGAAAATTTAGAAACTTTCACTTTTTCTGATGTGGGATAGACTATGTTCTCAAATAATCAAATGTTCAAGTTCAAAATTAGGTCTTCATCATAATCTAAACTTAAATAAGTTTGAAAGTACACCATTTAAGACAATAATAAGCTTATATAGGGGTTCTATATATTTCAAAATAATTGATCAAAGAGTTGAATAGGAAAGGCTAAACTTAAAATTTTAGAAAACAAAAATTTGATAAAAGTAAAAAAAATAAGCTTATTCAAAACAAGCTTGAACACTTTTATATAAAACACCAACATAAAATCAAATTAAAACACACGACTGTTCAGTGAACATACATTTATGAATCATCCTGAATAGATGCAAACTTCCTAGGTATGGGTGTTTCCTCCACTTCCTCCTCAATCCCAATATCCCTCCCAAGAACACTCTTGGGTACTCTCTTCTCCACATTGCCCTATATAACGCATTTCAAATTTGAAAATTTGAAATTAAATTTAAATGATTATAACACATCAAATTTAGATGACTTTAACACATTAAATGATACCTATGAACTCCCACCCTCTTCAAACTCTCCCAATGAGAATTGAGACAAGCCTCCCCAAGTAGTAGGAGATGGAACAGGGATGTGTGAACAACGCAACTAAGAACTAAATCTAGGATCCAATGTGTTCACATTTATTCAAAATTATAAATATTGTTGATCTTATTCAAAAAAATGGAGATTGAACAACTAAAGTGCTCATCTGTGGATATTAGAAAACACATCCTGATTCAACTCATCCAAATTTAAACTTCTGGAATCAGCTACCCTATTTACTAGAGATTCATTTAACATATCTACAAACTACAATTAATGACAATAACAACTCAATTATTTCTATAGATACAATGATATCTAAATCTAGAATTATAAGTAAACTATCCTAAATTGTGTCAAAAATTTAATAACTAGAACACATACCAATATGTTGTTCGGGTCATCATTCGAAATGACCTTCTTCCAACCATCACGGAAAAATTTTGCATACTCCTTAAAATATTCTACTGACATGGTATCTAACTCCGCATCTGGTTTATAAACAAATATGGCCCGAGAATTGGCTTCTGCTCGCTGATGGTTCAAGCCAACATCAACACCATAAAAAATCACTTCCAATTTTTTCCTGATTTCATTCCTAGCCTCTTTTCCAACCTCTGATGAAGCTCAAAACTCTGAATGTGAAGAAAATTCCCCTGTTGGGAGAGATACTAAAGGTTGTTGAGGCCTCAGTAATGTCACATTTCAATATGCCCTTTTGCGATCATATGTCTGTCCTTTACCAGTCCTGTATTAATTAGATGATAGACTAGTACAATTAGGGTGCATGTGCATGAAACGATCTGCATAAAAGTGTCTTGCAAAATAGTGTGGAACCTCATCGTTTCACGACAATTTCCCATATGCTGCCAAAAATATGTTATATAGATGTCATGCAATCTCGGGGTGTTTAAAAGATTGCAACTTCAACATCTTTCTCTTTGGCCCATCTTTGAAATTGAACATCAAAATTGCGTTTTATTTTAAAACTTTATTTTTTACTGCCTCCCACTTATCAGGGCCGATCACCTCTGACTTTTGTTGCCTCATTAGATCGACAAAACGATCAGTGGTTGGCCCCATCTTTCGATATGCATCCATAAAGTTTTGAAGTGAATTCAAAACAATCTGTAAGCTTTGTTTACTCTCTTGTGGGAGTTCCAAGACCTCCAAATGATTTTTCAACCTCCTTTAAAAACCCGAGCATCGCTCAAAGGTCATTACTTTAGTAATCCCTTCCCAAGGAAGTTCATCACCAACATTCGAAGGAAAGGTGGACACAAGCGTATAATCTTATGTTTCTTGATAAGACGACCTTCTAAATCCACCTTCACTCTCTGCAACAGCAATAGAATATTTGTGACACCCACTCTCTCTTTCATTATCGTCCCTTGCTCTAAACTCATTTCTACACACACATTTGAAAATAATTGCAACATTTAACTTGACATAAATTTAAATACACAAAAATACAAAAAAAATAAACAGAATCAAAGAAAATTACCAAAAATATTCTCTTGTCCTGAGGTATTCCCTACATTCTCAAGTGTAATATTTAAGAAAAAACTCAAGATCCCCAAGGTCCATTTCCTTGCCATAACAATAGAAAGGAAATAACTTAACCTGTAATGTACCTAGATTTGCCACATGAATTATTTGCTACATATTTGCTACAAGAATGTACCCAGATTGCGGAAGAGAACGTCTATTATTATACAAGTGTGGCATAATAGTCAACCTTCACTTTGTTTCTAGTTCAGTGAGTTGATCCTGAAAGAAGTTGACTAACTCTTATTCTATGTCAACATGTTCTACCACACTGTTTCCCTATTTATCTTTTGAAGATGTGATGTGATTGTGACACCTTCATTAAATGATAAATCTATGGAGTAATTTTGTGGTTTTTTCATCTCTTTGAGAAAACATATTATTCTTCTCCTTCATGATTCATTGTGGGTTAGCTTATCTTATTACCATTTATTGTGGATTATCTTAGCTTATTACCATTACTTGAATATGGAAATTAGTACAAAACTAACTACGAGTACAACTTCCTGATATGAATAATGCATCTAATTATGAGATACTGATTACACTGGTTTGAATATTTCATTGTGTAGTAGCAAGTGATATTGCTTCCTATTAATTCCATAACATTCCATACTGTGAATCTCATCCTAGTACGAGAAAATGATCACTATAAGGAAGTAAGTACATTGGATAGGGATACTACTAACCTCTTCCCTATTTGTCTAGTTACAGTTAAAGGTTGTTGTATGAGATATAACATAAGGTCATGAAGAAAACAACATAAATGTTAACTACAAAGGGTAGTATAGAATAAGAACTAAAAGCAATAGATCAACCTGTAATACAAGGGGAATAGAGCCATTCCATTACTATTATATCCGTAATACAAGAACAACTTAGCTTAAGGTTGAATAAGGTGATATCATGTACATAATCAATATGTAAATTGTGATATTAATCTTATATCTTATTAACTACATGGGATGTCACTAGAAAGAAATGGCACTAAGTATCAACACATGTATTACACTTGTATGTGATTCCAATGCTCAAGTGTAAATACAAAGGGTAATAGATCACCATCTTCAACTACTATATGTTCGAAAGGGTACTAGAACATTATCTTTAAAAAAATGCTTCTGTAAATACAAAGGGTAATAGATCATTAACAAGGGTATTTCAAAGGGTATATAATCTTATCCAATACATATATGTGTTTTACTTACTTTGATTAATAGAGCTAGAGTAATGGAATCAGCTTCATATCTTACCTGTTCGAGCTATTTGAATATTAAAATATAGTTAAGAGTGTACATAGTCTCAATCTAAGGTATAGACCACTAATCGCAAGAATTGTTGAATCGTTTGACTTTCTAAATGGAGATGCAAGTTCAAATTGCATTTTTTACTTTCTTGAATAAAGATGCAAGTTCAAATTGTATTTCTTCTATGAGATTTTCATTGTGTTTTGTTACATATTTCGGTGTATCTATTATGGATGTGGAGGGAATGACTATGGTTAATATACTACCTATGTTCCACTGTTTGTTTTCTATTTGTTAAGTGCTATATTAATACAGATGTTTCATAACATATTAAAATGTAATATGTCATAACACATTACAGTGTAATATGTTATAACATATATTACTATAACATATTACAATGTTATAACATATTCAATGATATTAAAATTGAAACATATGTACATATATTATACATATGTACATATATTATAACATATGTACATATAGTATACATATGCACAAATATTAAAATTGAAAACAAATTGTAAACTGTAAAATGCAAACTATGAAATGTATTTAAAACTATTATTTCTTTTAACTTTGTAAATGGGTCTTTGACATGAAATAATGCTCCATATTTTATCAATTTTGCTATTAATTCAAAGTAACAGTTACATATTTCGTCTTTTCTGGTATGGAGGTTGAGGGAATGACTTCAGTGAATATACTGACTATGTTTCAAAGTTTGTTTCTATTTGTTGAGTGCTATGTTAATGCAGCTTCTTCATAACATATTACAATGTAATATGTTATAACATATTACAATGTAATATGTATAACATATTACAATGTAATATGTTATAGGTGTCCAGTATATAAGTGCTAGTTATACCAAAGGTCTGATTTGGATCACATACTTTAAGTGAATGGGTTAATATATCACATATATACAATGATAAGTTTATTAAGATTCATCTAATTCAAGTAACTTTTATGCCTACCACTTCTCTACCATACTCCTCTTACATTTTTTTATCCTATGTCCAAAATTGTTGTTGCCATGATTGCAAAAGTCTTAAGTCTCAATTATAGTTTTATAATGGATACCATTTTTCTTGGGTTTCCTAGTCGCCTTGTCACACCTCGAGAATCAATCCTTCATAAAGTTTGACTTCTGCAAGTTCTTGGAAAATATAATTCACCAACAATTTTTAGATTTGGAAATGATACTCTAATATTAAATATGTAAAAATGGATTTATAAATTGAATTCTTGAAGATATGAATTTTTTATAAAATACAAAACGTTTGAAATAAAAAGTTGGACAACTTGAATT
The DNA here is from genome assembly GCA_010110895.2 of Picea sitchensis. NCBI lineage: Eukaryota > Viridiplantae > Streptophyta > Pinopsida > Pinales > Pinaceae > Picea > Picea sitchensis. The sequence goes on along the minus strand of SNQJ01S0022408.1, from coordinate 20,543 downwards.
TTTTATGAAATTTTTATAAAATACAAAACATTTGAAATAAATGTGACTTCACCGCAGGGGACCAACCATGTGGCCAAGCTGTAGGCATGCCCATGGCTTGGCCACAAGGCTGGCTCCCCACGACCAAGTCACAACCAATTTTAATAAGAAATGATCTATGAACAGAAAAGTAGGGCCTTTGAATCTAAATCTTTAACATCGGAGTGAAAGACACTCTATTCGACTCTTGATCAACTGCTCAAGCATAGACTAATCACTTAAATGCTTACTCTATTCCTAATATTTGATTGTTAAATGTCTATATCAAATTTAAAAGCTTAATATTTGATTGTTAAATGTCTATATCAAATTTAAAAACTTAGTATTTGATTGTTAAATGTCTATATCAATTTTAAAAACTTAATATTTGATTATTAAATGTCCACATCAAATTAACTAAATCCATATTGTTTATAAATGTATTGTTTGTATGTATAATTTGAACATATAAACATCTAATTTTTAAAATATATATATATATATATATACTCTTTTATCAAAATGTGTCAATTGATTCTATTAGATCAAAATATTATATGGGTGGGGTTGGATAAAAATTCTCAAACTAGAGATTTTTACAACTCTCGGTTGAGATTTTGTTGTAAATTGATTTTTTTTTTAAACTCTTAGTTAAAACAATTCTAGAGAGAGATTTTAGTCAACCGGGACTTAAAAAATTGAGAGACTCTTAGGAACCTAAAAATTCAATAAGGGTGGACGAGATAGAAATTTTGAAGATAATCTATCAGAAGTACTACTAATAGATTCATCTACTACTCCATTTTGTAATCATATAATAATTGCTATTTATTAATAATTTGCATCTAAAATTTATTACTTAAGAAATTCCATGTTCTCAAAACCATTTGAAACGCAAATTCAATATTATCAAAATGAACATGTGCATTTTTTTGCTTTATGTTCTTCAAATGGGTATTTTTAGGTTTTTTGGGGAATAATCACATCAAAAATAAAAATGATGTTCACGAAAATGTGTATATGCAATGTCACTTTTATATTACCCTATTTTGATAAACAATAAAAAATATTGCATAAATCCAAAAAAAACAAAATATAGTCCATGTACTAGTGCAATCCATGTAGATTGTCTTCATATTGTTTACTTTTAAAATCAATATACATCATTAAAAAAGTTACTCAATATCTTTACCTATAGGTAATTGCTCAATATCACTAAACATTTGAAATAAAAAGTTGGACAAGTTGAATTTTTTATTGTGAAAAAACGTTTGAAATGATTGTGACTTTGTTGCAGGGGGCCAGTCATGTGGCCAAGATGTGGGCATGTCCATGGCTTGGCCATAGGGTTGGTCCCCCATGTAGCATCCTTCTTTTATGCACACTAGAAAACTTATTCTTTGAGGACACTTTCTTGCAAGTGATCAAGATTATTATACTATTAGGCGTTTGATTATGATTATGAGTCATTATGGATTGATGACATGTTATGTTGTTGTATTGACACATACAAGTGATATTGATTCAGTTTTCCTGAGTGTGAAGGATTTTGGACCTCGAGGATGCAGAGGCATCGATGAAACCTTTGGAATCCAGATAGATTTAGGGAGTGTACTATTGGGGTTTGATTGTTGTATATATGACATATGTGCATCTGACTAGATGTTATGATTATGGATTTTATTCTAACATGATTCATTGATGATGCATCCTACGAAAGAGGGAAATTTGAAGGAAACATGATTCTACACTTGCCAATTTGAGTTTTAAATGAAATGGGAAAGAGGGAAATTTAAAAGAATTAGGAAACTAGGAAAAAGGGGGAAACATAAAAAGAAAGGGAAACAAAAGGAAAAAGAAGAAAGACTAACTTAGTAAGGTATCTAGCATTTAAGAACTTTCTAAATTAAACTCAACTAGTAAATTAGTAAGGGGGTAAGTCATTAAAATGTGTAAGGGAATATGAGGACACCTATGAGTGATTCTAGGAATGCTTTTAGGTAGGTTAGGGAAATGGGAGTAATTAATAAATTAATGAAATTAATTATGGTGCAATGAATGGGATGGGTGACACGTGTACAAGGATTTTTATGAATTAAATTATTGAACAATAAATTAAATGGGAATTTGGGAAAGTAAATGACTTAGAAACTCTGTATAAAGGAGGGAGAATGAGGATGATGAATCTCTTTTGTTATGTGTAACGTTACACTACATAATTTTAGACTTGACTAACATAGCTTGTGGGAATTGGGATACCCAACTTGGTGAGGGGTTGTAGCTCGGCCTTACGAGGTGAGATGAGAACTATATATTCTTTGGTTTAGTATGCGTGGCCCCTTTGGGGCTTGGGGGGATAAGGGGGAAGAATATTACCCCTAGCGTTGGCTGGGAGGTACCATTGAAGTCTCATCGGTCAAAAAGTGAAAGTTGCATGGAGCGCGCGGGACAATGAATCAGAGCGGACAAATTGGGCTATGGTACGCTTACTTTTATTCTACATGGTAGATTGTGATTGAACTTACGCTTTCATTATGTTACTTTAACTATGTAAGAAGGTGTTGACTTAGAGTTTTAATTGATAACTTAATTTTCCCATAGACTTAAGCTCGATGTTGATGATTCCCTTGGATTTCGATCCATGAATGTTGTGACTGTCCTATGGTTTTATTTATTTGTGATGAGTTTGTGTTTTTTCTTCGCCTTCATACCTAGCTCATTAGTCCATGCCTGAGCAGTCGTCCAAGAGCTGGATCGATGGTTGCTACTTCAATGTTAATAGACCTATAGATCTTAATGCCCTGCTTTTCTATCCATTGATGGTGACGAAGAATGTGTTTCCCAGTCATCTACCCTTGTTGATTTTTCTTGGCTGATTGAGGGTCTTTGAGCCTTATTGTGTTGAGTAAATCTGCCATTTTTATCATTCCTATTCCCTAATTTTTAAATCTACCTTTTACCTTTTACATTCAACAATATACCATCTTATTGGACTGCGACCTCGCCAAGCTTGGCTACGAACTTACCTTTCTATTTGCAATTCAATTTCATTGTGATAACGCTATGAGTTACTAATTTGTCTTCACCTGCGTTATCAATTGAGTATATTTATCTTCATTTTATTTTTGGCAGAGCTTTCAGTCTTCTCATGATAGCGTCATCAACAACCCATTAAATGGTTTTCGTTGTACTCAACTTAACCCTCCATTTTATTTTAGTGATGGTATTTATTCTTGGCATTATAACACACCAATCCACGAAATTTTACTCCGTGTTTTAATTTATATTCCTGGTTATTTTAGCTCTGTTTTTAATGCACTCCCTGGCGATCACATTCTGAGTTTTTATAACTTTTCGTGGAAATTTTACCCTGCCATTTTTCTGGGCGTTGTTACTGTTTAGGGTAGTGTTTTATTTTCTTCTTGTGTAATCGTGGATGTCATTTTTTTTACTACAACTTGAATCGCTTGCACAGGGAATTCCTCCCTTACTTCACAACAATTTTTCTGCTACATAGATTGCATTTGTTTTTCCAACCATCTGACCACGAATTTGTGGCAGCCTTTACCACAACGAATTTTAGCATTCTGAATAAAATTATATTGGAATCATAGATCACAATATTAATGGAAAGAAACTATGGTATTTATAAAACATGTCTTATAAAGAAATAATCATTTCGAGAGCAAGTGTATTAACATCACCATTCTGGACAACAAGTTAGTTAGGTCAAGTTGCCTTTAATACACATCAAATTTACCTTTTGAGATTGCAAATTGTCACCCATAATTGCCTGGCGGTTTTTCCTTTCAAAGACTACAAATGGTTACCTTTAATCCACAACGAATTTACCTTTTGATATTGAAAATTGTCACCCATAATTGTCTAGCAATTTTTCCTTTTAAAAACTGCAAATTGTTACCCTTACTACATGGCGATTTTCCCATTCTGAAGAATGCAATTTTATTGTAATTCATTGGCGAGTGTACCTGGTGAATTGGCCATTTGTTAAGACTGTGATTTGCCATTTTTCAGGACTACAGATCGTTGGGTAATATCTGTGTGGATTTCACTTTCATTAATTATTACCTGCGTTTTCATTTAATGATGGCGTTAAATTCTTGACAATTTACATTTTAATGGAAAGTGCGTGTACCAATTTATAACTGAATGCATGCACATTTAATAACAACGTTTTAGCTGGCAGGTGTAAAGGGATGACATTTTTACACAACATATTTAATTATCCTTTCTAATAGACAACTTCTTCCTTTAACAACCTTTATTTAGAACAACCTTTAATTTGATTGGACAACCTTTATATTGAATATACAGTCTTTAATTTAATTTAGACCAGACGTGTCAATTAGTTTTAATACTTATTAAACCAGACTTGTCAATTAGACTGTAATTATAGTTTATAGATTTAGTATTGATTGAATTAGATTGGCAAATTTTCGACTAGTTGTAATTTAGACTTGCTGATTTAGATTTGTAATTAATGTTAAATTGATTGTAGTTGTTGACTAATTCGTAATTTAGACTCACTAAATTAAATTTGTATTTAATGTTGAGTTATGTTGTAAATCATTGACTAAATTGTAATTTAGACTGGATAAGTTAGATTTTTAATTAACGCTAATTTAGATCGTAAATATTGACTAATGAGACTTGATTAATGGTAGGGTCGTTGACGAAGTTGTGTATTAGCTCGCGCCTTTCCTTGATTGACGTAACCTTGCATCTTGTCGACTAGTTTCTTGGGGTGTGGGTGTAGTCCTCTTGTCAATAGCTCAGCTCCTACAGAGTTGATTTCAGCTAGAGTCCTTGGTCCAGAAAAGTTATGTAGTGCCAAGGTTATCGTTGTGCCTATCACTTAGGTACGACATGATTCTTGATGAGGGGATCATTGTGCGCCCTATAGGATAGAGGCGATTGATAACTTGGCTAGGTTCTGTACTTCCCGTTGTGGGTTTTGTTGATCTTGTAAGTACTTTGATGGTGCTTGGGTTGCAATACCTTCATGCATTTGGTTGCGCGCAATCAAGGTTCTAGGTATCTGGTTGTGGAGGTCATTGTGTTGGGATGGGGGTGTTGCCCCTTTAACTTGTAGTCATTGTCACATTATGTCGGGCGGGTAGTCATTTATATCTATCCTTGATTTCCACATGTTTCTCCAAGTTTCTCTTATGCTAGTGCATGGAGTCATAGTTGTCTATGGCATGATCAGTGTGTGTGTGTGTGTTCGTCATCTAGGTGTGGCTAAATGTGTTTTTGTTTCCCTCATGCTTAAAAACAAAAAAAAATTGCACCTTCTGCTTCAATTTTATTCGTAATGATGGGGGCATTACATATGGTATCAGAGAGGGTTCAACTTGTGACTTGGGATCACTACGAATTCGTTGATATGATATTGACTATAATGTTTCAAATTAATTTGGCTTGTATTCTTGTAGGTAATCATGATTAGAGGACGTCGTGGAGGAAGACGATGGGGTGCTAGGGGAGGAGGTGTGACAACTCCAGTATCATCCACACCTGAGGGGTCTAACCCCCAGGGAGAGGAACATGTTATTGGGTAGGAGAAGATAGCGGTGGGTGATGTGGTTGGACTGATGAGATCTTTTCAACGCATATCTAAGGCACTGATCAGTTGTTTCGACAAATATGAGGCAAGTGCGCTGGCACCCCCTAAGGGTTTGTAACACAGTCTAGTCAGTATTGGTATCATTCACCCTGAACTCAAGAAGGCCAAATTTCCCAAGTTCTTTGGTGCCCCGGATGACGCAGTCATTGAAGCATGGTTGGAGAATATGGCGATGTGATTTTCACTTCGTGACTATACCTATAACATGAAGGTCTGCATGGCGATATTTCAACTAAAGGGGAGTTCTCTTCTATGGTGGAAGATGCTCCTTCCATATTTAAACGTGACCTTTGAAGACGTGTCATGGGAATTGTTCAAGGAATGGTTGCAAGAGAGGTACATTTTAGAGGAATTCATTGAGTGTCAACTCAACAAGTTCAATGCCTTACAACAGGGAAGTCGTACGGTGCCCGAGTATAGGGCCCATTCTATGAAGTTTCTTTGGTATGCTTCCCATATTAATACTAAGAAACTTAAGGTCAATAGGCTCATGTTCAACTTTAATGGAAGCATACATGCAAAGGTTAGGATTATGATGCCTCATACCTTGCATGATACCATCCAGAAGGCCCTCATAATAGAGGATGAGCTTGTTAGCGGGAGTCAGAGTAGGAGCCTAGTGAGACTGACAGGGAAGGTGTCATCTAGTTCACAGCAACATCAGAAACCAGCTAGACTTACGTCAGGATATTGTGGCTTCCATAGGGGATCCACATTCACTACACCTTGGTGACCAACACCTTAGCAACAAACACCTTATTGGGGACCACAACATCAACAATAGCGTCGACCACAACAACAATAGTTTAGGCTTATTTAGTAGAACATACCAGGATTCCAGGCTGGTAGGCCGTCATCTTCTACTTCGGGTGCCAAGAGTACTAGACCAAAGAAGGGGTGTTGGACATGCACGAAGCCACACTACCAGCACAACTTCCCAGTGGAGAGGACTAGAGCATCTAGATTATTCAGACCCACTACCGTGGGAGATTTGGGCAAGGCCCATCGGATTCATACAGCGGTGAATAACTGCCAGGTAGAGACAGAGTCAACTATGCTCGATACATTAGGTACCTTCGCAGACCAGAACCTTATCATTTTTATAGATCCCGGTGCTACTGAGAGTTTCATTTTTGGTGTAGTGCTAAAAATGATTAAGGTAAAGGCAGTCGAACAGGATGAGTTTAGCTTTGTAGAGATGGCTTCGAGAGCCAAACAAAAGGTTGGAGGGAAGGTTATGGAATATATCCTTAACCTGGGAGAGTTTTTCTCCAGGGCCAACCTGTACGTCACAATCTTAGGATATTATGACATCATGATCGATATGGACTAGTTGGAATCGCATGAGGTGATACTCAACTATAAGACAAAATGATTGAGCTTGGTTTATGATGAGGGATAGAGGTGCATGATTGTAGCTCATAACCAAGGAGTTTCCCTGAGGTTCATCTCTTCCTTGTAGCTATGGGAAAGGATGTGTAAGGGGTGTAAGCTTTATGCGATTCTTGTGATAAACAAAAAGGGAGTAGCGGAAGGTCTAGAACACCTTCCGGTTGTGAGAGAGTTTACAAATGTATTTCCAAAAGAGTTACCTGGAATGCCGCCGGAAAGGGAATTGGAGTAACACCTTATCGAAAAGAGAATGCAACTGAAGGAGTTGCTAGACCTGGGACTTATACGTCTGAGTGTGTCACCATGGGGTGTGCCTATTATTTTCATACAAAAGAAGGATGGGTCGTGGAGACTCTACATTGACTATCGTCAATTGAACAAGGAAAATATCAACAATAAGTATCTGTTGCCGAGGATTGATGATTTGTTCGATCAATTGAAGGGTGCGACGATGTTTTCAAAGATCGATTTGTGATTAGGGTATCATCATTTATGAATCAAGGAGGATGAAATCCCTAAGACCGCCTTCAAGAAGAGGTTTGGACATTACGAGTTTATTGTTTTACCGTTTGGACTGAAGAATTCCCCAAGGGTGTTTATGAGTTTGATGAACGGGGTGTTCTGTGAGTACTTGGACAAGTTCATCCAAGTATTCATTAATGATATTTTGATTTATTCTCGGGAGACAGAGGAGCATGATGAACACTTGCGCTTGGTAATACAGGGTTTTCTAGAGAATAAATTGTATGGGAAGTTTTCCAAATGCTCGTTTTATCAATCGAGGATTCACTACATAGGGCATGTAATCTATGGAGAAGGTATCATCATGGATCCAACAAAGGTCGAGGATATTATGGAATGGCTTGCACCTAAGAATGTCCCAGAAGTGCGTAGCTTCATGGGTTTAGTAGGATACTATCAACGAGTTGTCAAGGAATTTTCGAAGATAGCAAATCCGATCATGGAATTGCAAAAGAGGAATAAGAAGTTTGTTTGGAATGAGAAATGCACAGAACCATTTTGGAGGCTCAAGGAGATGTTGACAATGACACCAATACTAAAGATCCCTAACATGGACACAGACTTCTTGGTATGAACTCATGCATCCAAGGAAGGCTTAGGTGCAATCTTGATGCAAGACAGTCGAGTGATCGCTTACATCTCTAAGGAAACTGCGAAGGCATGAGGAGAACTATGCAACGCATGATTTGGAGTTGTTATCCATTGTATATGGCTTGAAGGTTTGGAGACGCTACCTTGTTGGATGAAAATTGAACTAAGGACAGACCATTGTGGAACTACAACACATCTTTACACAAAGTGACCTGAACGCACGACTACGAGGTTGGTTGAAATTTCTTAGCGAGTACGATTTCGAGATTTCTTACATAAAAGGAACAATGAATCGAGTGGTAGATGCATTGATTCAGAGACCACGCATATTTTTGGTGTTACCTCTTCAGACAAATGTATGTGAAAATATTCTAACTTTCCAGCATGACCATGACTGCTACAAAGAGGTCGAGGATTTTATCGGACAAAACACAATGATGGTACCAAGATTTGAAGGATTTACATTTGATGACGATTTATTATTGAGGTTTGAAAATTGTATTTATGTATTGCCCAATGATGAATTGAGGAGTTTGATCCTAAATGAGGCTCACAGAGCAGTGTACATGGCCCACCCAGGAGTCACGAAGATGAGGGAAGACCTTAAACCCTTATTCTATTGGAAGGGAATGAAGTCAGACATAGTCAATTATGTGGCCATGTGTCTTAAATGGTAGGAGGTAAAGGCTGAACATAGACATCCAACAGGATTATTACAACCAAATGCTATTTTGGAATCAAAATGGGGGGTTGTTTCGATGGATTTTATTGTTGTATTTTCACAAACAGCAAGGAGCCACGAATCGATTTTCGTAATATTCAACACTCTGATGAAAAGTGTTCATTTAATTCCTACATGTGCGATGTATCAGGCACCTGACATAGCTATAGTTTTCATTAGTGATATTATGAGGCTGTATGGAATGCCTAAGAGGATTATATCCAATCGAGGATTGGTTTTTACTAGACAATTTTGGATTAGTTTACAAGAGGCCTTGGGAACCCAACTTAACTTTAGTATTGTGTATCACTCGAAGACTGACCAACAGACTGAATGAATGAGCCATACCTTGGAATAAATTTTGCGCATGTACATGATGGACCAACAAAAGAGTTGGGAAGAATTCTTTTCACTGGTGGAATTCGCTTATAACAACATTTACCAAAGAACCATTAAGATGGCACCCTTCGAGTTTCTTTACGGGCGGACATTTCAAATGCCTTTGAGATGGGATGGGATTAAGGATAGGGTTTTGGTGGGACCATAAGCGATCCAATAAATGGAAGAGAAAATGAAAACAATAACACAAAGGATAAAAGAAGCACAGGATTGACAAAAGAGTTATGTCGATGTGCACCATGTTGACCGTAGTTACGAAGTTGGTGATTGACTCTTCCTATGGGAAAAAACGCATAAGAGTTCGATTAATTTTGGAAAGGGAGCTAAAATCTCTCCTAGGTTTGTAGGACCTTTTGATATTGTGGATAGGGAGGGGCCCTAGGCCTATCAACTAGCCTTGCTTGATTCTGTGAGGCATATGCATGATGTTTTTCACATGTCTATTTTGAGGCATTATATTAGTGATCCTACACATGTTATTGACATGAGTTCATCGCAGGTATCGAATGAGGGGGTGCTCATGGTTGATCCGATCCGCATCATGGATCGTCGCATTCGACAGCTGTGACATCGAACGGTATATCAGGTCAAGGTCTAGTGGGACAACTATAGTTTGCACTCGACAACCTGGGAGGACGCATATGATATGCGCCAGTAGTTTCCATTTTTCTTTGATAGTTAGACTTATGACGCTGTGATACACATTATTTTGGCACTTTTATACTGTGAAATTTTGGAACAAATTTTATATAAAGAGGGGGTCTATGCAACATCCCTCTCTTCTTCACACTAGCGAACTTATTCTTTTAGGACACTTTCTTGCAAGTGATCCAGATTATTATACTATTAGGCGTTTGATTATGATTATGAGGCGTTATGGATTGATGACATGTTATGTTGTTGTATTGACACAAACAGGTGTTATTGACTCGGTTTTCCTAAGTGTGTAGGATTTTGTACCTCGAGGATGCAGAGGCATCGATGAAACCCTTGGAATCCAGATCGATTTAGGGAGTGGACTATTGGGGTTTGATTGTTGTATATATGACATTTGTTCATCTGATTAGATGTTATGATTATGTATTTTATTCTGACATGATTCATTGATGATGCATGCTGACGATATCTTGTCGACCATACTCACATATGGATTAGAGGGGTCATGCACGACTACTAGAGACAATGAAGGAGAGTTGTGGACAACAGCCCTCCCACAACTTACTAGCACTCCGTCCATGGCTTGAACTATAGGTTAATGACTACCTAGATCGAGAAGACCCATGATGTCATGAGGGAAGACTGTAATAGTGACTCATGATGATTCTAAGGGGCGTGCAATAAGACAAGGGCCTCATTCCTTATAGGCCCTTAGTCTCCCACAAGATCACCTGACAGAGTATTGACTTTAGGGTTTTTTTATGTCTACCAATTAAGTCAAGAGGCGAGTGGAACCCTTGGAGCAGGTAGTGCATCCTGAAGGGCACTTCGTGCAAGAACGATGGAAAGAGGCAAGTGGCACCCTTGGAGAACGTAGTGCATCTGAAAGGGCACGCCACGCAAGGGAAAAAATGAGGTGAGTGGCACCCTTGGAGCACCTAGTGTGTCCTGAAAGGCACGTCTTGTTGTTAAATAGTAAATGAATCAAACTAGATGTCCTTATAACGAATAAGGTGATAAGAATGATTTAAAACAATTTCCATAACAAAATGTTGTCCAACCTAGGAAAATAAAATCTAGGTCTAAGTGATACTTGTGATAAAAATAAATATTTATATAAAAATAAAAATAAAAATAAATAAATAATAAAAATAATCATCATTATTCATGTGACAAGAAGGGGGTAAGAAATTCAATTAATTTATAAAAACCTTTTGGGGGATAAAATTTAAAAAGGGGGAAAAAGGGGAAATGATTGTTTTGTTACTTATGCTAATTTAAAAATTTATTAATTAAAAAGAAAAAGGGGAAAAAGGTAATTTTCTACACTTTCCAATTTGAGTTTTAAATGAAACGAGAAAGAGTGAAATTTAAAATAATTAGGAAACTAGGAAAAAGAGGGAAACATAAAAAGAAAGGGAAACACAAGGAAAAAGTAGAAAGACTAACTTAGTAAGGTATCTAACATTTAAGAAATTTCTAAATTAAACTCAATTAGTAAATTAGAAAGGGGGTAAGTCATTAAAATGCGTAAGGGAATATGAGGACACCTAAGAGAGATTCTAGGAATGGTTTTAGGTAGGTGAGGGAAATGGGAGTAATTAATTAATTAATGAAATTAATTTATGGTGCAATGAAGGGGATGGGTGACACTTGTACGTGGAGGATTTTTATGAATTACATTTTTGAACAATAAATTAAATGGGAATTTTGGAAAGTAAATGACTCAGAAACTCTATATAAAGGAGGGAGGAGGAGGATGATGGATCTCTTCTGTTATGCATAACGTTACACTGCAGAATTTTAGACTTGACTAACTTAGCTTGTGGGAGTTGGGATACCCAGTTCGGTGAGGAGTTGTGGCTCGGCCTTGCCAGGTGAGCTAGGAGCTAGCTATTATTTGGTTTAGAATGCATGGCCCATTTGTGGCTCGGGGAGTGTAATGACTCTAAAATTAATTTAAACAACCATTGAATTAGAACACAACAGTAAAATTTAAAAATTACTTCATCTAGCACATTCGAACTCTAATTTTTCATAGTAATAAAATTTAATAACAATTTAATTCAAAACAATTCATAACTCTAACCTGAACCTGATGTTGTCGCTTGCTTCCTTAGCTTGTTTCTTTAGTTTGCTCCTTTAGATTGCTCCTTAGGACACCACCCAAAACCAACCTCCTTGCCAACTAGTAGCGCCTAGCCCTAGGATATCAATGGATATCCTAGCCCTCCGAGCCCAAAACCTCCAGCATCCCCCCGGTGCACTGTAAATTCCACTCTGTCAATTCCCCTCACAAAAATTCCTCCCTCTGTCCAATA
>SNQJ01S0022407.1:131024-151896 GCA_010110895.2 Picea sitchensis | reverse complement strand
GCAACTGGTTCTACAGCTGCAACTGCAACTGGTTCTGCAACTGCGGTTTTATGAGGAAACCCTAATTTTTCAAACTTCAAATTTTGAAATTCTGATCTAGGGGCTAGATGCACTGAGCTGAGGCAAGTTAGCTGGTGCAATCAAATTTTCGAAAATCCAACTTTTACCCCTTCAAATCTGATCTGCGGATTTCTGGATTGGTGCTTCTGGTTTTTTGGTAGTTCTGGTAGTTCTGGTACTCTGGTTTTCTAGTACTTTGTGAAACTAGGGTTTCACTTTCTGGGAGATCTAGCCACTAAAAAGGTGCACTCAAGGTGCCAAATTGATCCTTGGGGGAGGGCACAACTTTCTAGGAGGTTAGGGAGATGAAAATACTCATTTTTGCAAAACCCTAATTTTTTAGTACGGTAACAGTGACGTTTTTCCTCTTGCAAATTGTGCTTCCTTCAGGTTGCCTCTGAAACCATGTTAATGTTTATGCCATTATTATAGTTCTTTGCATTTCAATAGATAAGAGCATAATAAGAACAAGATCACTGAGAAATACACATTCACAAGAGACAAAACATTTATCTTGGGAAACCCTCTAGGGGAAGAAAACCCAACAAAAAGTTCCTTATCATAAATAGCTTATACAATGTTCAAAAGATAACTCAAACCAATACAGATAGTCCTCCCCAAGAGATGCACCAAAACCCAACAAAAGTTCCTTATCATAAATAGCCTTATACAATGTTCAAAAGATAACTCAAACCACTACAAAAAAGTCCTCCCCAAGAAATGCACCACTCTTCTTCTCCTCTCTCTATCTTGTAATTGTAGCTTGCCTCACAAGAGAAATGAGCAAGTGAGTTGTGTGTTTGAAGTGAGGGCGCTAAATATCTTTTTTTGTATAATAAGATCATATGTGTGAAAGGTCACAACCTGGCAGGGTTGACTTTTCACTCTGGGTGGGTAAACCTATCTTTAATTAATTCTGGCCTTCCATTATAACCGTTGGTCCTAATTTTATTCTGCTCTTTATATTGTCCGGCGACCAATCCACAAAGTGATTTGTCCTTATATTATTTACTAACATGAGCCATCCAATAAATGGGGATTAATCCAATAACACACACATAATGACATGATTAATCCAAGAATGGGGATTTAATCCACACACAATAAGAATGCTCTTCATAGCTACATTATTTCAACACCTATGAGTGCCCACACAACCCTCCGGCTACCTACTTTGCGCCCATTGTCCTCTACACAATCATAAGAGGTTTCTCCTCCCACTGGATCTTGAGGGTTGACTCTCTCTAAACCGGCTCTCTCTCATTAACACACTACTAGTGGTGCCTACACCACCACCACTCATGGAGCTACCTTTCCCTCTTAACCCCAAGCACTGTGGGACTCAAATTCTCACCACTAGTGGAGCCACCTACTCCTCCTCATCTATCTCTCTACTCCTGCTAGTCACATCTCGCATAATCTATCCCTTTTTCCTACACATGTTTCCCTCTCTAACTTCAAGAATCATTGCTAATTTGAAGTTAGATCGTCTGGGTACAAACTGTTAGAAATAAAGGGATGTTTGTTTTTCCATAGACAATATAGTTGTCACCCAACCATAGGCACAAAGCCACCCCCAGCACCTGCCTTAACCTTTACAATTAGAATAATTCTAGTAGCATACCAATAACCAACCAAGGTAGTGCACATTTTTCCAAGGATAGTGCACCAAACATGAGTAACAAGATTTGATTGAAAAGTCCAAACCATAACCAAGAGACCAAGTCCAAACAAGAGCCAATAATATCCCACCGCAGCTGCAACTACACTTCCTCTCCAAACTTGTGCACCACTAGTCCTGCAGCTTGTGAGAGTGTGAGTGAGGACAAATGAGCTCTAGCGCCTTCTATTTATAGTCCTCCGCGACTTCACTAGGTCGAGTTCTCTTCCCGGAGACTAATAACTCAATATTAATTATTCTCTTTAGCTCTAATTTGTTCTAGGGTTATTATCCAACATTTTAGGGTTTCTCTTACTTCCTAAATATTCTAATCTCACAAGGTTACAATAGTTAATGCACATTCTCCAACTACCATAATATCAACACTAGCTAGGAGGTACAAAGGTAATGGTCTGGAGCACAAAATGTAATTCATTCAACCCAGAGCATCATCATAGGCCACACATGCTATCTTATGATCATGTAAATCAACTCACGACCAACATCACCACCATCAGTGTCATCAACTACAACATCTCTCAAAACCATACTCCAACTAAGTAATCAAGCATGATGTTGAATAAGTCACCACTCCACAAAGTGATACAAGAACCATTCTTCTAATCTAGATACATGTCCTAGAAGAATAATTGTTCCAACATATGCCGAAGCCACAATTCATGTATTACAAGGGACTATTCTTCTGATCCAGACATGTGTTCTAGAAGAATGACTGCCCTAGACCATTTTCCTTCCAACCATTACTCTGAACTCAGGGAAAATGTGTTTCCTGTACCAATCTCTCCACTGTCACTACTGTGGAGGTTAGGGAGACGTGACCATTCTTCTAATCTGTACACATGTCCTAGAATAATAGTTATCCATGGTACATCAAAAATATGTAAACCTGAACCATTCTCAATGTGGAGAAGCTTGTCCAATTTAAAATCTGTCAACATGGACTATTCTCCACAGAAGGATGTCTATCCACCGACAATCAATCCTTCCTAGACCATTCTCCACTTGGAGAATGTACATGTCCATCAACAACCGACTATCCATCTAGATGACAATCATCTCCAACACATTAGTGATAATCTCCATGGAAATCAAAATACCGTCATCCACAGAACACAACTGGTGGTTCATCCATTTAGTATATAACTACTACCCAATGGTACACAAACACTCCTAGTAACAAACAATTATTAACCAGTGACACACAATCACTAACAGTGGAACACATCCACCACGTAAGTATTAACTACTATCCAGACATACAGCCTCTACAACAATCATATCATCTGATATCAACAATATCATGATACAAACTCCAGTCAACTGTCATTCTTCCACCACATTTGTGAGATCAGAAGAATATCTGCTCTCAAAAAGTAAAACATCAACACAATGTCTAGGACTATTCTTATCAAACATAGAAGAATAATTGTCTTGATTTAGAAGCATGTACCATTCATCTAATCAATATTCCTCCAAGACTAATCATAGTGCAACCTAGAGAGAATGAATCGCTTCTATAGGGGAATGTCTCCTGCCCTCGACATGAACCGGGACCATTCACCTAACTGGGCTATTCCTTCATCACTAATCATAGTGAAACTCCGAGAGAATAAGTCCGCCTCTAGGGAATGACTGAGTCCGACCATTTCTAAGTGTTCAATCGCCTGCCTTCAACTTCAAATGGGATTCATTCTTCAACCGCCACAACCAGAACTTAAAAATAATGATCTACCATTGAGGCGTACCATTTTACTTGACCACTACCGAGGATCGCCAAGAAGAACACGTTCCATTCATTCCCCACATTGGACACAAGGGAAATCGCTCTCTATGGTACATCAACACCTATCATACCATTTTCATACTTAAAATGACTATCCTGGATTCGACCATTTTCCTCAAGTGGAAAATGATTTGTCCATCAAAAATTTCAACCACTTTTCCTCGACCGGAAAACGAATCCCATCCTAGACCATTTTTTCGAATCGAAAAATGACTATCCATAAATCAATAATATAGTAAAGGTTCTCCAAACCTCCGAGTAATCACTTCCTTTTTCAATAAGGTGATTCTCTCCTAATAAGCCCTTTGTCCCTAAGCGTAAACTTTTCGCTCCTGGGATGAGGGCTTTACCAAAATATTTGCTATTTTCTCATCTTGGAGATACATTGGAGAACCTAATTTCTCCCCTATGGATTTTATCATGAAGAATATAATGCTTGGTCTCAATGTACTTCATTCTGTCATGGAACACAGGTTTTCTCTAAAGGCTTCATTAAGTTTTAATCATCATAATATATCAATGCACGACTCAACACCGGACAACGCATTCGTATTAACTTTACGGTTACAATCGCTTCACATCACAAGTTGTAATATACTGCTATGTTGTTGAGGCAAGATACTTTTATTTTCCTCCTAGTCCATGGCATCGCTGCAAGCTTTCAAAGTAAAACATATTCAAGTAGCACTTCTTCTCTCACATTCCAAGACTCCCCCGCCTCAATTCGAACGGGTAACCATGTAGCTTGTATATCATAACTCAACGCCTACAAGGAAAAATATTCATTTAGTATTCCCAGCACATTAATAATGTTTCAATCAATTCTTGATACATAGATGGATCTACTGGATCAGTCTCTCAACTTCTTCAGATTCATCATCATGAGTTTTCCATGGATTTGCAACCATCATCCTCGACACCCTAAAGAACCATTTCAATATAATTTCTCTTTATCATAGGAAGCTTTCACCATGCTTTGTTGTACATGAGAGGCTTTTGCACCAAGTTTGTTTGAATCCATACAAGGTCTTCTTCCACCTGCATACAAGAGTCTCTTCTTCCGTATACCCCAAAACCTTGAGGTTTCTTTCTATATAACTCTTCCTCAATTACTTTGTTGAACTGCCCTACATTCATATCTGCTGAACTCCAACCCATGCATCGCAGAAGAGATATAATGGCTCGTAGAGGAGACCGGTTACTAGAACAGCCTGCCATCGATTCCTCTCTCCTCCCACTGGTAACCCCAGCCCTCGAAACGCTTCTTGTATCTATCAATTCTAAGTCTCACAATTTCTCACATAGATTTTCCTTCATCACAACTTCCTTCCATTCCTTTTGCTTGACTTTTTCTAGTGGGTTCAAACCGTTCAATTATTGTTTTAATTTTCTTTCTGAATCTATGTTCTTCCTCATGTTTATCTTCAATGTTGGAGTCCATGGAATCTTCTTCAGATTACATTCCCTTATTTCCTAAAGGATCCAACCTTCCATCATAGGAACATAAATGCAAATGGACAAACTGATATTCATTTTCAAGAAGACTTTTCTAGAGTCAAATTGAATATGTGTTGTTTATCATGGTTGCTACTTCCAATGAAGAACATGGGAAGATACTTCATGGTATTCATGGATTCTTCAATGGATCATATCAGAATCATCTCCTCCAATCCTTCTAAGGCTCAATGAGAAAAATGCATTCTCTCTCTTTGGAATTCTTGATCAACTCATCCGAAAGTCCATGCTTCCCGACCGGCCGTGATCTCTTTCTTCTACAAGGTGTCACATGTTCGGTTTCCTTTATTTCCTTTGAGTCTGACTCCTCCGAGTATCTTTAATTTGTTTCTATATGTTCTAATTGCTTCCCATTTGGCAGTTGTTGCAAGCATTGTGTCATCCTTATAAACTTCTTCTATGAAAAATTCCACAAATATCATTCATCAAACATATTTCACAATGGTACCTTCCTAGAAAGACATCTTCATGATAGCCTTAATGAAATAACCTGCCTGAGACAACAAAAACAATAGTGTTTCTAATACAACATTTTTCATATGAAGAATAGTTTCTTAGTAGCATTACTAAGATGATCTAGTATGAGAACAAGAACAAGAAATATCTCCCAGAGTAGGTGTTAGTTCATATTTGCGAATTAGTAAAATAAGAATCTATATCAATAGTATTCATATGCAATAGAGTATTCATTGCACCTAACAATAATTGAATCTTTCAAACACTTCTTTCACAATTTGTATGTAGTAACTATCACCTTTGATACACAAATTTGAAGCTTAACAATTTAATCAAACCTCGAACCTAAAGCCTCAACTACTATGGAGGGTGCACTTCCTTGTTCATATGAATGTACTGAATCCAATATTATAGCTTGGAAAAGATGTCTAGTACTTTCCCTACAAACACACCCATGTTTTTCTAGATGATATAACTGAGATAACATATATATAAGTGCATACCTTTGAAACCTTATAGCATCGTCCAACATTCTTCCAATCCCCAAACTAGATACTATATTGACAAGAAGATATTAGAAAATCAATCAGAAGATTCACAGATTAGAACAAGCTAGAAACTCAAAATTTTCAATTGGACAACAAAATCCATTTGAATAGAAGTCAACCTTTAACTTTGAATTAATTTTGACCACCAACCTTGCCTTTGACCAAGAAACATTGACTTTCGGGACTTTGACCAACATTCAAACCTAAAGTTTTTGCTAGTTGATTGTACCAAGAGGTGCGCTAGTCTTGATGCATTAGGATGTCAAGGTATTAGGTCAAACGTTTCATCATGAGTGCCCGAACACAAGGGTTAGCTTTTGTTGATGTTGCATAATCAGAAAACCTAGCTGTGGTTGTAATTGGTGCCATAATGAGATTAACAAATAACTTCCCAATATATCTTCCATTGGTTAGACTATCTAAAGATAGTGTGGGCCCATAACCCTGTTAGAAACAAAGGGATGTGCTTGTTTTCCATAGACAATATAGCACAAAGGCCACCCCTACACCTTATAACTTAATATTAAGTATTCTTGAGCTCTAATTTGTCTTCTGTGGTTAAGTCCAACGCTAGGGTTTCTCTCATTCCCAAAAATATCTCTCCTAATCTCGTTACCGTAATATCCCCCAAAAGAAATTATTTTGGAAGACTGAAAATACATAGGAATTTATTTCCATTTTTAATAATTTGGTACCATTTCCATTTATGGCACCCTAATTTGGAAATTTAGTTAATTGTAATTAATTATTTTGACTGGTTGGGCAAAGATTTGATTTTCCCAACCAAATCTTTTGACTATGACACTTGTAAGAGACAAATAATTTACATATTTATTGATGAGAGACAAATGGAACAAACTGTAGTTGAAATCAACTAATCCAAGCACCCATGAGTAAATGTGCTTGAATTACCTTAGGGATGAATTTTACAAGGGGAAAATCAAGAATTTGACCATAGGCAGCCCCCAAAAATCAGGGATTAAGAAAGATACGAAAATACCCAAAGGAGGGAAAAGACCTAGGCACAAGATGTTTTTGCATATATAGCATATGGGAGGAGGCGTGATTTGGGGTATGTTTGGGAAAAAGACAGCATTTGTTCTTAATGCAGCACTAATTCAAAGTGTGAGGCAAGGAGAACTTTTGATCTGAAGAAAGAGAGACTTGTTGTTATGAGCACTATTTCCGAGTGTGAGGCAAGGATAACTGAGATCCGAAGAGGACGGGTTACAAGAGGATTGAGGTTCACCGGATTCATGGTCGACTAGGGGTGAACTAACAAGTAATTTGGGTTTTTGTTCTATGGTTATGGAACTTGGTTGTTCCATTTGTTGTTGCAACAATTTGTTCAGACATGTTCTTCTACTCTTCCCTGCTTGATCATTTTGTTGATTAATAATTGATAGAATGTATTTACTTAGTTCTGGTTAAATATTCTATTGATGAATAACTGATAGAATACATCCGCTTGTTGGGTAGAAGGAAATGAACTATTGATTAGGCCTTTACAGTTGAATTATGCATTGAGTAGAGTCAAGGACGAATGTTGTATGTGGTAACCATTGATAAATGTATGGAATTTTCTTGAGTAGATGTAATGGCTCTAAGTTAATTTGTTTAAGCAACCATTAAATTAATACACTACAGTAAAATTTAAAAAATTACTTAATCTAGCATATCTAATCTAATATTTCACAAATAAAATTTATCAACAATTTACCCAAAAGATCTATAACTCTAACTCAACCCGATGTCAGCTGCTCCTTAGCTTGCTCCCTTAGCTTGCTCCTTTAGCTTGCTCTTTAGGACACCACCCCAAAACCAACCTCCCCGCCGACTAGTAGCTTAGCCCTAGGATATCAATGGATATCCTAGCCCTCCTAGCCCAAAACCTCCAGCAACTCTGGTCCACTTGTCAATGCCACTCACAATTTTCCTCCCTCTGTCCAATACTTAGCTCTCCCCAAAATCCTTTCTTCCCCCCAGAAAAATCAATCCCCATAATCCTTCTTATCTTCTCGGGATCCTATGTGATCCCTTCATGAATAATTTAACTTGATTAAATGTTTTATTTTATTCTCTCTTTTAAATTTAATACTTTTATTAATTAGTTAATTATTAATAATCAAATTTATCATTAACCATATTGATTAAAGAGTTAATTATACTTTTAAATGAATCATCTTAATCAAGAATAACTAATTAGTTAAGGTTATTTAATAACCAATTATAGTTTAGCTAATCTTTAGGATTATTTATTAAATTAATCATCTTAATAATTAAGGGTCATTACAAGAGAAGCTATAATGAAACCGCTTGTAATGTATTGTTGTTGATGAAAGTGTGAAATTTTCCTATCCCTCTGATATAATCTATGGTATACAATAGAAACAATTAGCTGATCGATCTGCTATTGATATTAAGGAATGTTTAAATCGAAAAATTACCAAATGGAAGTTCGAACGAATATTAGAATTGGACTATATATGTATATGTGTTATTACCTATAATGACTGAAATTATGAACATCTATTACACAGAAGCTATGTTTCGATTATTGTAAGCAATTTCCTCTTTATCCGACTATGTTAACTATAACAAAGGGGTTACAGTTTCTTTTCCTTTTTGATATCAAGAACAAACGTCCAAGGACTTAAATACATAAACATGTTACCTTTACAGATTTGGTCCCCATTTAAGCAAGTATTCAAACTCTACATAACATTTGTGATGATAACTATTGATTAGGGAAAATCATCTCCAGTAGGGATTTCCTCCTCTATCCTTTCTTTAAGGATTGAAGATAAATTTAACCAGTTGTCTATAGGATCCTAGTATAAAACTACCAAGATAATAGTATGCTAGGGTAGATCCGTGGATTCTTCAATAGAATCAATACTAGATAATCGGAGGAGTCTAAGGGTTGCAGATCCATCCGTGAGAAGTTTCGAAATTTTTCAAGCCATTAGATCTTGGAGAAGTGGCGCACTGGTTAGTTGTGAGGAAGTATCGGAGTTTCGCAAATTAGAATATTTGGAAGAAGCATAATGAAATCAGGAACTGCAACCAAAATCCCTCAAAATCATCGTGACCATCCATCAAAAAGGTGACATGTGGCAAGAGATCGACATTTTGTTGACTAAAGAGTCAAAGGAACGATGTTCCATAACCTCTCGAAATCACGAAATGTGAAATTGTGATTTAATCCGAGCCATTGATCGAGGAGAGATCTAGATCGTCGACCTGCCTTAGGGAGAATTTCCTGGGTATTTTTTTGGGGATCGGCGGGCGAGCACCCATCCAACTCTCATGAATTCTAATGCGAAGGGAAGATCTGACCTAGATTCAGAGAAGCGACGCTTCCAGATTTAAAGTATTCCAAAATGTCGACATTTCGGATGTCAAGAATGTGGAGGAAGTGTTAACCTAGAAGTCACAAGTCCTGAAATCCCTATTTTCAAAGGAGAGTTCAGACCATTGATCTAGAAAGGATAATGTCAATGGGTCGGAGATCCGTAAGGAGTACGGAAGTTGAAGTGTTAAACAAATATAGCCCTGGGAGTCAAGAGCTCTAGAGTCGCTGGATTTGCGAGGGGACACTTGTCACCAGATCGAGAGCTTTGGAGAGAGTTACCTTGGAGTTTTTAGTTTGAAAACTGAAACAACCGAATCCCTAATAGTCGGATCGAACATTAGTCGTCGATCTA
The DNA here is from genome assembly GCA_010110895.2 of Picea sitchensis. Lineage (NCBI taxonomy): Eukaryota > Viridiplantae > Streptophyta > Pinopsida > Pinales > Pinaceae > Picea > Picea sitchensis. Next base: position 142,146 of record SNQJ01S0022407.1, on the reverse strand, counting down.
GGTTGGACAAGTGTCACAAGATCGTGGATTCTAGAAGGATTCACTCGCCATTCGTGGTTGTTGAAACTTGAAATCGCCGAAGGTCGGAGTCCCGAAAACAATGAGAACCTTCGATGTGAAAGAGGGAACGTGATGCCAGATCTAGAACTCCGGAATAAATTTTAGTTAGCGCGCGATTGAGATTTGAGATCTCAAGTCCAGAAGCGGAAAAATATGAGTCGCTGATCACCCGGCGAATCTCGAAGCCGTTTATCCATGGAGGATACGTATAAGATCTATGGACCGGAAAGACCAAGCAATTCTAGGCCATCCGACGGCGTACACGCAGTAGATTCTCGCACTTCTAAGGAGAAGGAAAGGTACCCTCTGATATTTGAGGATCCCCGAAGGCCGGATCCAAAGAGAGACCCTAGCCGGATTCACAAGGGACATGTGGTAATAGATCTTGCACTCCTCGAGATCGCCACGCTAAAAGAAGAGTAGAGTTGAGAGTTGAAACTCCAAGAGGCTAGAAAGGCAGAGTCAACGATAGTCATTGGATCCAGAGGGAGCTAAGTGTGGGTCGATAGATCGAGGGAGTCTTGGGAGATGCATGGAAAAGGAAATAAGGGCATATGAATGAAGGGGCTAGTGAAGAGGGAGTTGCGTCTGTGAACCGAGAAGTGCCCAGTGCAGAGTCAAAAGGTTTCAAGTCCATGATAGATTTAATTCAAACTCATTTTCTTTTGCTAACACAATTCTGCCAATTTGACTCCACATCATTTAGACCTATATGACATGGATACTGTATACGCTTAAGGATCTTCTGTAATTCGAGTAGGGTTCTTCCTCCTCAGAATCTAACGCTAATATGTGTGTATATATATATATATATCGGGAAATGATCATAATGATTAGTGGGACTTTATTAACCATTATGCTTATGTTAGATATGTTGGGAATCTTAGAGGATGGGGTACAACGAAGTTACCTTGACCCTTTAAGTATATGACTACTATGCAGTAGGAAAGAACCAGAGATAAAATATGTTATAATGATAGTTAGTTTGTGTCAATAACTAGAAACATAAACCTTGAAAAAGTAAATAGTGACGATAAATACCTACTTATAATAACAACAGGCCTTTCGAGATAAGTCGCTCGAAGAAAAAATAAATTTTAATGTCCCTAAGAATTTTTTTTTATTTGGTAAATTTGGGGAACATTACATATGGTATCGGGAAAGCAAAGGTTACAACACTTGGATCTTTAGGATTGTAATAAAATGTTTTCTTAACACATGTTTTTTGTTTTATAAAAAAAAAAAAAATTATCGCTAAAATAGAAAACTTTATTTCATAGGATCATGGAAACATGTGAATGAAGCTAAAAATCGACTTCTATGGAGGGGAATCCCGAACAAAGACCTCCTAAAGATCCAAGAAAGAATGGTGACTGAAGCTCACCCATTGAAGTTATGGAAATGATGAGAAATCTCATCATTGAGCTGCAAGTTTTCAAAGAAAACAATGAAAACCCAGAAGGAACAACAAGAATAGCAGGAAATAAATGAAGCATTGTTGCAGAAAGCATAGTAATAAAGAAGATCCCAAAGGAAAATAAATAATAGAGTGAAGAAGAGGTCAAAAATGCCTCCAAAAATTTTGGTCCCGAAGGAGAAAAAGGGGACAACTTTTCTCAAGGTACACCATCAATAGAAGATAAACCAACCACAAGAAGAAGTGCTGAAATAGGTGGACCATCTTGAGGGATAATTCAAGAAAATCAAACCTTCAATTTCACCTTGACAGTGTGTGGGAATCCAAGACGTAAGAGGAGGTCAAGCATGAGCTACTAGAAATAAAAAGTGTTTCCGTGATCTACAATTATTCCCAACAATATGAAGGTCAATGGCCATCTATAACTGGAAGAAAGGCAATCATGGTGGTGGATTCGAAATTGGCCAAGGCCTAAAGGAAAAAAAATTAGATGATGGTCTGATTTTAAGAAATAGTATTTATCTTAAAGTTACTATGAAAGAAAACCAAGGAATTTTATGAACTACAACTCGATCAAATGACTATGGATGACTCCACAAACAAATTTCTAGAATTATTAAGGTTTGTGCCTTCTATCATCCGAAGGAAAAATACAACGTTCCTAAGAAAGAAAGCTTACCAATGTAAAATTCTATAAAGGACGCCAATTACCCTGATAAACCACAAGTCCTTAAGGAAGTTTTTAGAAGGATCAATTTGTTAATGCACCAATACAAACAACTATTTCCTAAGGCTTGGAAACACCGTAAACAAGACTGGATGAACCAATGGAAGAAAGGATATCAACTAGCCCCTTTCTCGAACGCGAACAAAGATTTTTCCAAGGAAAGAGTTTCACCCCAATAACCGTATCGATTTTTAGGAGGTGGTAAACCGCTAATTCGAACAAAGAAGTTTGGGGACAACTCCTACGATCCATTAAATTTTTGGGAGTGTGGAGAACCTCACTAAGGAGGAACTCTTCCATGTTTAACTTCTGGATCCAAGACTACGGTTCACAACCTACAATAAGCTCTCTACAAGGGAGATGTGGGAAGAAGCTTACATAAGATCAATGCATTCATGGATTCCACCAACAAGCTGATCACCACCACCCAGAGTGGAAGTTGAAGGTAAGTTATCAATACTTGTGTTTCTGTTTTAATTGATCCAGGCACTACCTTGAGTTATGTTGCCTTTGTTGTAGTGGATTCAAATAAAATTAATAAACAAGACATGCAAAATCTTGGCTGGGACAATCATCCAGAAACAGAAATAAAAATGAAAAGTATTCCATTTTTATTTCTGACTATGAGTCCAGTTTAAGTGATCAAAACACAAAGATAAATCTGAATATTCTACCGTTAGGGTCTTATGATATAATTCTTGGAATGGACTCCATAGAAAGGCATAACGCGGTTTTAGATTTTTATGAAAATTCACTCAAGTATAAATACGAAACAACATTGTTAGGATAGTTCAAGGCATACGAAAACCAGTCTCATTTAGACATATTTCAACAATGCAATTTTAAGAAGTGCATGAGAAAAGGTTGTTAGATTTATGTTATCCAAGTGACAAATTTGTTGGAAAAAGAAAATAAACCTAGCCTAGAATATTTTTATGTCTTACATTATTTTAGAGATTTGTTTGTTGACGGAATACCTGAACTGCCCCCAAGAATAGAGATAGACTTATCTATCGTTTTGTTGCCTGGATCAACCCCTATGTCTAAGGAACCCTACATGATGAGTTTACCTGAGTTAACAAAATTAAATATTCAACTACAAGAACTGCTGACAAGGAATACATCCGGCCAAGTGTATCACCATGGGGAGTATGAATCCTTTTTGTTAAAAATAAAGAAGGAACTCTAAGATTATGCATTGACTACGCATAATTAAACAAAATTATTGTTAAGAACAAATACCCCTTTACCTAGAATCAATGATTTGTTCCATCAAGTAGGTGGGGCCAAGATGTTTTCAAAGTTGGATTTATGTTCTGGTTATCATTAGGTTAGGATAAAGATGAGGACATAAGTAAAAACAACATTCAGAATGAGATGTGGACATGACTTAATTTGTTGTTATATCGCTTCAACTCCAATTAACGCACCAGCCACATTTGTGTGTCTAATGAACAACATTTTCAACAAGTATTTGATAGTTTGTCTTGGTATTTATTGACGATATCCCAGTGTATTCTAAAACAAAAGAAAAAGTTCACCAAGAACACCTAAGGATAAAGTAATCAAAACTTTAAGAAAAACACAAACCTATGCTAAATTCAACAAGTGTGACTTTATCAAAACAAAATAAAATACCTAGGGACATGTAATTTCTGAAGAAGGTATTTCCATTGACCCAGAGAAAATAAGAGCCATCATGGAATGGTTGATCCCAGGATCTTAGCTTTTGACATCCATTCATTCATGGGAATCATTGGATATTACCGCAAATTTATAGAGGGATGCTCCAAGATTGCATACCCTATCACATCATTACAAAGAAGGGAACCAAATTTAACTCGTCACAGAAATGTCGTGGAAGTTTAAGTTAAAGGAATTGTTAACAACCGCACTCATTTTAAAGGTAGCAGATTCGGACAAAGACTTCACAATCTGTGTGGATAAAGCGAGTAAAGAAGTTTTGGGAGGTGTCATAACTTAACAATGACATGTTATTTGTTATGAGTCCCTAAAACTAAAAGAGCATGAACTTAAACTACATCAAATGTACGACTTAGAGTTAGTAGTTGTAATACACGCTTTTAAATATGTGGTGACACTATATAATGGGTAGAATTTTTTTTGTTATTAACCCATAACAGTGGTGTGAAATTTTGTTTAGTCAACCAGACCTCAACACAAGGAAAACAAGGTGGTTGGCCTTCTTGAGGAATTTGACTTCTAGGTAAGACACATCAAGGGGTAAGGAAAATAAGGTGGTTGTTGTTTTAACTAGAAGAATCTATGGGTTGTTTGAAATAAACCATTGAAGGTGGATGAAAGCTATATTGGAGAAGAGGATAAGGGTCGCAAGTAATAATGGTGAAAATTACATTAGAATAGTGGCAGATTTACAAAACAATGCAGAAAAATTTAGACAGAACATATTTGAGTTTGGACATAAATGGTCTTCTAAGATTTAAAAACATATTATACATACCAGATTTTGTTGAATTAAAGTCAATTATTTTGGACCAAGTACACAAGAAACCATATTCAGGTCATCCTCGGATACCAAAAAAATTGTAACAACATTAAGGAAGTTATTTATTGGCCTAATATGAAAGGCGCAGACAAAAAATAGTTACCCTAAGTGCCAAGATTGTCAACAAGTGAAAGTTGAACACCAACATCCAAACCAACCTATTGCAGCCTCTACCGGCCAGAATGGAAATGGAGACTATATCACCGGATTTTTATCATAGGTTTTCCTAGAACTCAAAAAACATAATGATTCAATTATTGTAGTAATCGATAAGCTTAAGTCTACACACTTTATTCCCCAAAGTCTACTTTAAATATATTAACATTGTTGAAATATTCATGAAGGAAATTTTTAGACCACATGGTATTCCAAAAATGGTGATTTCTTTATAGAGACGGAAAATTTACATCTACTTTTTGGAAAGAATTGTCTGTGGTTGAATACCAACTTGAATTTCAGCACAAGCTATCATCCAATAAATGAATAGATGTGACCGAATGAACAAACCAAATCGTGTAAGATATGCCACTCTGACATACGTAATTATGAAACCAAGTAAGTGGGAAGACTACCTGCACTTGGTGGAATTTGCATACAATAATGGTTTCCAGACGTCGGCTAAGATGAGCCCCTTCGAAGTACTATACGACAGAAAGTGTACAAATCTGATTAGTTGGGATAACCCAATTGACAGACTCATGGTGGGACCAAAAATGCTCCAGGAAATGGATAGTACGGTAAAAAAAAGTACAACAGAATTTAAAAGAGGCACAGGACCGATAGAAAAGTTACACGGACCTAAAAAGAAGACCCCAAGAATTTTGAGTTGGAGACCACGTGTATTTAAAATTCAAAGAAATAAGAAGTTCATTAAATCTAGGAAGATGTGCCAAGTTGACACCCAGGTTTTGTGGCCCTTTCGAGATATTAGCTCGAATTGGACTCATGGCATATCAACTTGCACTTCCTACAAATCTGAAAATTCATAATGTATTTCATGTTTCTTTGTTAAAAAATTATGTTCATGATCCTACTCACATGATCGATTGGAACATGGTGCAGGTGGAACCAGAAGGTGAGTTCCAAGTGGAACCTCTGCGCATTCTGGATAGGAGAGAAATAACACTACGGAATAGAGTTGTCACCTAGGTAAAAGTGCAATGGAAGCACTTTAGTCCTGACAAGGCTACTTGGGAATTGGAGGAAGATTTGCAGAAATCTTATCCAACCATGTTCCAAGAAAGGAATGAACACTGAGGACAGTGTTGTACTAAAGGGGGAAAGGATGTAATATCCCCAAAAATAAATTATTTTGGAAGACTGAATATACTTAGGAATTTATTTCCATTTTTGGCAAATTTGAATTTGGAAAATTATTGCCATTTATGGCAATTCTGAATTGGGAATTTAGTTAATTGTAATTAATTAATGTGACTGGTTGTGAAAATATTTTATTTGCCCAACTAAATCTTTGACTATGACACTTGTAAGAGACAAATAATTTACATATTTATTTCTAAGAGACAAATGGAATAGCTAGGTTGAAATTAGCTGACCATGATTCCATGAGTGGGGAATGGGCTTGAATTACCTCAGGGCTGAATTTTACAAGTGGAAAATCTGGAATTTGGCCATTGGCAGCCTCTAAAAATCAGTGATTTGTAAAGTTGTGAAAATTCCCAAGGGGAAAAGACCGAGGCACAAGATGATTTTGCATATATAGCATATGGGAGGAGGCAGGACGTTGCCTAGTTTGTTGGGGAAAAGACGGACCTACTATTACGAGCACTAATTCTAAGTGTGAGGCAAGGAGAACTTTCGATCTGAAGAAAGACGGACTTGATGTTATGAGCACTATTTCTGAGCGTGAGGTAAGGAGAATTGAGATCTAAAAGAGGATGGTAGCAAAAGAGGAGTTCAAGTTTCACCCTCAGGGATTCATGGTCAGTCTAGGGGGTGAACGAAACAAGTAATTTGGTTGTTCTGTTCTATGGTTGCGTGGACCTTGGCTGTTCCATTTGTTGTCCCAACAATTTTTTCAGATATGTTCTTCTACTCTTCCCTGGTTGATCGTTTTGTTGATTAATAACTGGTAGAATGTATTTACTTAGTTCTTATTAAATGTTCTATGGATGAATGAGTGATAGAATACATCTGTTTGTTGGGTAGAAGTAAATGAATTATTGATTAGGCCTTTACAGTTGAATTATGCATCGAGTAGAGTCAATGACGACTGTTGTATGTGATAACCATTGATAAATGTATGGAAGTTTCTTGAGTAGAGCTAAGGAAACTGTTGTATGTTGTGTTGTTGACGAAAGTGTGAAAGTTTCCTATCCCTGTGATATAATCTATCGTCTACAATAGAAAACAATTAACAGATCGATCTGTGACTGATATTAAGGAATGTTTAAATTGTACAATTACCAAATGGAAGTTTGAACGAATATCAGAATTGGACTATATATATATATGTGTGTTGTTACCTATACGGATTCTCCAAGCTATATGAACATCTATTACATAGGAAGCTATGTTTCGATTATTGTAAGCAATTTCCTCTTTAGCCAACTGTGTTAACTATAACAAAGGGGTTACAGTTTCTTTTCCTTTTTAGTCTCAGGAACAAATGTCCAGGGACTTAAATACATAAACCTGTTACCTTTTATAGAGTTGGTCCCTTATTTAAGAGATTCTTCAAACTCTACATAACATTTGCGATCATAACTATTGATTAGGGAAAATTGTCTCCAGTAGGGATTTCCCCCTCTATCCTTTCTTTAAGGATTGAAGATAAATTTAACCAGTTGTCTATAGGAGCCTGGTATAAAAACTACCAAGATAATAGTATGCTAGGGTAGATCTGTATATTTTTCAATAGAATCTAGGTCATTAGATAATCGAAGGAAGCTCAAGGATTAAGATCCATCTAGGAGAAGACAAAATCTTTCAAGCTGTTAGATCTCAGAAAAGTAGTGCACTGGTTAGTCGCGAGGAAGTATCAGAGTTTCACAAATCAGAAGATTGGAAGAAGCAGAGTGAAATCTGTGAAACTCTGAAACGTGAAATCCTGAAATCATTGAGACTACCCATCGAAAGGGGACACATGGCAAGAGATCAACATTTCCTTGACTCGAAGAGGGAAGAGTTCAAAGGGAGAAGTCGTGAGGATTTGCGAAATGCAAAATCGCGATTTAATCTGAGTTGTTGATCAAGGAGAGATCTGGATCGTCGATTGTCCAGGGAGAATTTTGGGGTATCAGGGATCAGAAGTAGGGAAGTGAGCACCCATCCAACTTCACGAAGTCCTGATGCACAAAGGGAAGATATGGACCATTAGATCCAGAGAAGCATGAGCCATCGGATTTGGGCGTTCCAAAATGTCAGCATTTCAGAAGTCAGGAATGTGAAGGAAGTGTTAACTTGGAAATAGCAAGTCATAAAATCTCGATTTGCGAAAGGAGAGTCTGGACCGTTGGATCCAGAAAGGATACATGTCAATGGGTCAAGATATCCATAAGGAGGCGGAAGTTGAAGTGTTAAAACAGTCGTAGCCCGGGGAGCCGAAGAGCTGAGAGTCGTCGATCTGCGAGGGGACACTTGTCACTAGATCGAGAGCTATGGAGAGAGTTACCCTGGATTTTTTAGTTTGAGAACTGAAACAGTCGAAGACTGAATAGTCGGAGCGAATGTTAGTTGTAGATCTAGGTTGGACAAGTATCACCATATCGTGGACTCTGGAAGGATTCACTCCGGAGACTTGTGGTTGTTGAAACTTGAAATTGCCGAAGGCTGGAGTCCCATAAACGACGAGAAACATCAATGTGAAAGAGGGCACATGGCACCAGATATAGAACTCGAGGAGATACCCAGTCAGTAGGGGTGAGAGATTGAGATTTGAGATCTCAGAAGTCTGAAGAAGCGGAATAGATCTAAGCCATTAGATCACCCGAAGTGAATCTGAGCTATCAGATCCGTAGAGGATACCTGGTGAAGATCAGTGGACTCCGGGCAAAGACCCGAAGCAATTCTAGGTCGTCTGATTTAAGTGGACATGTGGCAGGATTCTGCGTAATTTAAGGAGAAGGAAATAGGGACTTCAGATATGGGCTCCTCGAAGGCTGGATTCGCAGAGGAGACCCTAGCCGTGGATTCAAGGGGACAAGTGGAAATAGATCTTCCACTCTGGGAGATCGTCACACAAAGAAGAGTAGAGTTGAGAGTTGAAAATCCCAGAGGTCGGAAAGGCAAAGTCAACAATATCAGTTGATCCAAAGGGGAGCTACGTGTTGACAGATTCAGGGAGTTTGGTGAGACACGTGGAAAAGGAAAGAAGGGAATATGAATGAAGGGGCTATTAAAGAGAAGTTAGCACCCGTAAAATGAGAAGCACCTAGAGCGTGCATAGTCAGAAGGTTTCAAGTCTGTGATAGATGCACTGAAGATTATTTTCTTTAAGCACACAATTCTATTATTTGGAATCCACATCGTTTAGACCTGTATGACATGGCTACTGTCTACGCTTAAGGATATTTTGTAATTCGAGTAGGGTTCTTCCTCTGTAAATCTAACGTTAATACGTGTATATCTTTATATATATTGGGAAATTATCATAATGATTAGTGGGACTTTACTAACCATTACACTTATGTTAGATATGTTGGGAATCTTATAGGTTGGGGTACAACGAAGTTACCTTGACCCTTTAAGTATATAACTACTGTGCAATAGGAAAGAACCAGAGATAAAATCTGTTATAATGATAGTTAATTTGTGTCAATAACTAGAAACATAAACCTTTAAAAAGTAAATAGTGATGATAAATACCTACTTATAATAACAGTAGGCCTTTCAAGATAATTTTTTCAAAGAGAAAGAGATTTAATGTCCCTAAGATTTTTATTTTTTTTTTAAATTTGGGGAACATTATAGTTACACATAGAGGTTAATACCTCTCGCAACTACCATAATATCAACACAAACAACAATGATCCACCCATATCATCCCTGGACATCAGCCAAATCTCCTCTTGGATACATTTAGTTCATATCCTCTCAAACCTTGACAACATCTCTGGTGCAGAGATTTCCTGCACAAAAGGTTCCAAAAACTTGGGAAGACCAACTCAACATCCAATAACACTTGCCCATTCCAGAACAACATTGCATATTCCTAGTCCTCAATCCCTGAGGCTAAGAATACACTCTTGGCACCCATAGAAAATTTTCCACTCACAACACACCCCCTGACTCCATCCAGAATACCACTGCTCCAGGTCCCTGTACTACATACTTGGTCCTCCTACCAAGCTCCTCGTACATACCTGAGTCAAACACTGTGAAACTCATGAAAAAATCATGTGCCCCTATCATGTGTTGGTGGTTCCCACTGTATAATAAGAATGCAATCCTTTAAGGAATACATCCTTCTTATCCAAGTCACGACCCTCCAATGAACTTCTGCCCAAGTCCATCATCCAAGTCACCAAAAACTCTTTGTGTCTACACATGCTCCAACTGATCCTATGTCCTTTCTGTGAAAAGTCTTGAGCTGCGAATGGACACTCAGTCTAGTCTAGTTTAGACCACCGCAACTCATCTCTACAAGTATCCTCATCCTCTTGGGTTAAATACCTCATACATTGTCATACCTTGATAATTTACAACTCTTTGGCCCGAAGAAGACTCTATCTCATCAATCTGTCAAACATTTGAAGCTATCTTGTCCATTCCAAAGAACCTAAGTTGCACCCATCACAAATCACCATGAAAAGTCACCAAAATTCCATCCACAAGGTTGGAAATATGGCACACAACATACTGATGTGATCTTCGCTCTCTGCCAATCCACTAGAACTCCCAACTTGTTGTTAGGCGGAAATATTGTCATTTAATTCCGTTTTAGTACTTTCCCAACTATTTAATTTGTCAATCTGAGGTTCATAGGCTTATGAAGCACACACACTATATATGTAGGACTAAAGTAGAAGTAATCTAATCTAAATTGCTGAAACAAAATTAATCTAGGAAAGCATTGAAAGACTAACTAGGAAAAAAGGAAATTGCATAAGGAAAAAAAAAATACAACATGTGAAGAGTTGAACGACAAATGACATATGTGAGCTCACACCATAAATCAATCTCAAATTATATTACAGGAGTCAAATGAAAAAGCATGAAAGAATCAAAGTGAAGAATCCCCTTCTCCTCATTACAAGACTAAATTATGAATTACATGATCTCTCCCTCCCCTTCATGAAGAGAGAGCACTCTCTTATATACATGAAAGTCTTGAAGAGTGTCATAATTACATATCCACTATTCTCTCAACTTATTCCTTCAAATCCTCCACTCATATCTTGGATAAGATATCCTATCAAAATCTCCATGA
>SNQJ01S0022407.1:87153-97925 GCA_010110895.2 Picea sitchensis | reverse complement strand
GATGTGGATGTGGAGAAGGGTTGTGGTCACGGAGGACGCAATCGCATAGACCGAAATTTTGGCATTTCAACATTTTGGAGTTTGGGGAATTGAAGGGTCAAGAAACTCGACATCAGAACTCCTGAAATCACGAAACCCGAAATCCCTTTTTGAAAAGGGTCGCGGTCATGTCTGGTGGCCGTGTGGAGGTGAGGACTCACGCCTGGTGCATTGCTTGTGCCAGTGGAGTTTTCATGAAGGACCTGTGGACTGGATTCTTGAGATTCTGATAGGGACCCGAGGGAGCCGCTTTGGCTCGAGGAAAAATTTGGGAACGATCCTAAGACCGGGAGGTTGCGCAGAACCTGCTGAGGCAGGGGGTGTTGCGTTAGTGTGGTATCAGAGTAGGACTTTGTCTGTATATTTTAGATGAAGAAGATTGAAGAGATTGTTGCAGGATGAAACAACAAATAGACAGTCAGGTCGACTGTAAGAAAAGGATGGAAGGACTCATGGTTGCAGAGTGCCAGCAACAAGTTTTCCAGGAGGGCAGACAAGAATAGGAAAATGGTTGTTGAAGGCCATGGAGGCGGTGGAAAGAAGAACCACCAACAACAGAGCGAGGCTAAGATGAACAAAGAACTTGTCGAGATAAGAACGAGGATGGAGGAGCTTGCATTTCAAATGTAGCAGGATGCAAAATCGTGATGGGTATATGAATGGACCATGAAAATGAAAGTGAAATGGCCAATCAAGGAGTTATTGGCCTGAAGGCAGCAAAAGTTATTGAAGGAATGGCTGAGGTATGTGAAAAGCCTCAGGGCCACAGAATAAGTGGTTCATGTGTGTGAACCAAAAGCTGGGAGAAATCTCAGTGATGATGAGGAGAAGAGATCACTAGAAGATCTCAGAGACTACTAGGCAGGTAGTGAGGAATTTTCAATTTGCCAGGAAGACAATAAGAAGAGGTCACAGGATGATCTCAAAGACTGCCAGGAGGGTAGAACAGAAAATTCAGGTAACCAGGAGGGCAATGAGATGAGATCATTGGAAGATCTCAGAGACTTCCAGGAGGGTAGAGAGGAAATCCCAAATTGCCATGTGGGCAGGGGAAAAGAAGTGAGACTGTCTGAAAGTATCGGGAGCTCAGAAGTGAGTTCATGTCAGTAGGGAGTGCTGATGGAGATGGGATCGATTGATCTCATAGACTGCCAGGTGGGTAGCAGAAAAATCCCATGTTGCTAGGTGGGAAAGGGAGAGCAGATGAGACTGACTGAAAGTCTCATGAACTTGGAGGTGAGTTCAGATCAACAAAAGGAGTTGATAGAGGAAGATCAGAAGAGAATTCTGATGATTGGAGGGATAAAGGTATTCCTTCCATATAGCCTAGTTGAGGCCAGCATGTGTGTTGCTGAGGCAACAACAGAAGACAGACAACCATCAGAGGATGTCATGGAGAAAGAGATGGAGCATATATCAAAGGTCGCCCAAGTAGAGGAAAAGGAGCATTCGGAAGAATGGCTTGAAATTTTTAGCGAGGAAGTTGAAGGGGAGACAACTGCAGCACTGAAGCTGACAGCAAGGGAAGAAGAAGAACATGTAGATAAGATTCTCACTCCATGGGAGAAGGAGTTTGAGATGCTGGAGGATTGGTTGAACCATCCAGAGCCAGTAGATGACTGCCATGAGAAGACAGTCATGCAGATGTTAGTAGAGGAGCATTCTGGGGAATCGCTCAGAAATTTTAGCCAGGGAGCTGAACAGATGATAACTGTAGTGCAGAGGCATGCAACGACAGATGAAGGAGAATTCCAGTCTGAGGAGCAGCTAGAGGAAGCTAGAGATATGTTAGCAGGAGAGCTGATAGTCAAGCTGTCAAAAGAGGAAGCTAAGAAGAGAATCAGTGATGAAATTGTAGAAGAAGAGTCTGCAGTAGAGTGGCTAGCTAGTGCCATAGAAGAGGAAACCAACATGGTGTATCATGATGATCTACCCACCGATAAGGAGGAAGTGCAGCCAAGAAGATTACATAAGGAGAGCCATCCACTGGAGCAGATAGACATGATAATTGAGGAGATCAGAAGGTTGATGATCCAATCAGCAGAAGCGGTCAACAAAGGGAAGTTGAGCAGAGGAGAACCTGCCATAGCAGCAGGGAAACAGATGCAGAAGCAGCAATGAAGCAATGGAGCGGATGGATAGCTCCAAAGAACTATTTTGGATCCAGGTGGATTTCAACAACGATGCTGAGAAGTTCATGAGCAGGAGTTCATGAATTTTTCACAGCAGAGGAGTATGATGTAGGAGCATTGCTCCAATCTAGCTACACACCAGCTAGCCAACACATCAAAGTGCGCATTCGATGAGAGAGAGACGCGCGACCTTCTCGATTTTCAAATTTTGAGAATGTAATTAAATGTTGTAAGGCTAGTAGAGCCAAAAAGGCATGCATATGCGCAGGCTTTAGTAAAGGTTGCCTTAAATAGGTTGTAAGGCTGAGATCTAGATCCGATTCAGACTAGACAACCATTCAATATAATTGAATGTAAATTAATGAGAGTTGGTGAGGATGGAGGGAAGAGCTTGAGGAGCCCCTCTTTGTAAAAATATCTTCTTTGTATCTAGTAGTTAGTTTCTAGAAGGAGAGGAGAGCCAAGACTTTGTTGCAGTCTGAGCTCGAACACATTGTAAAGTGGCATTTCATATTAATACAATTAGAGCAGTTTTTCTTTCATGTTGTGTGTTTATGTGTTTATGGATGAATGCCATATGCATTGATGATATGTTGTAGATGTATGATTAGGTATGCATTTGCAGGGATAGACAGAATTTACTGTTTGTGATTTCTTTGATTCCAGGTTTGGGTTCTTTGAGGCTTCATGCAAGAGGTTGCATGAAAGAATACTGCGGGTTCTGTAAGCCTGTGCAAGGAGTGCACTTCTGAATTCTGTGGATTTAGACAAAGACGTGCTAGGGGGGCGCACCGGCTGAAGTCACTGACTCAAGGAGAATCCTCAAGGTTGTTGAATACCTTGGAGGTAATGTTGTGCAGAAGAGAGCATATGACATACCATAATCATTGAGGGATTCTGTAGAAGCTCTGCCAAGAGGGCATTGAGCAGGTGCATAGAAGGCATAGAGAAGACATAATTTCTGAGAATTTTGTAAGGCTCTGCCAAGAGGGCATTGAGTGAATGCACGGGATGCATTAGGAGAAGAACTCTATTTTGAGTTCAGAAAGAAGACAGAATCACTGAGGATTCTAGAAAAACTCTGCCAGGAGGGCATTGAGTTGGTGTAGGTGTGCACAGAAAGAACTCTTGTTTGATTTCAGAAAGGAGAAGAAGTGTCAGGGGGAAGACCTTCACAGGGTTACTGAACACCCTGTAGGCTCAACAAGGAGTACTTGAGCAAGAAGTTGCCAGAGGGAATTTCCATCCTTTCAAGGAGAGAAAGGGGCATAGACCTTAAAGGCCTGAGCAATTGAAGCTCAATTGGATAAAGACATGTGAAAGGAATGCACCAAGCCAACACCTAAGTAAAGTGTTGAAAAATAGATAGTCGTTTGAAGGCTCATCAGACAACATGAGTGGGAGCGAGAGAGGACTTATTCTAAAGTCTCGAAGCTCAAGACAGATAGAACCTTTGTTCGCAGAGACTCTGTAAAGAATGCAGAAGTTGAGAAACCTTTCAAGGTTTCAGAGAGGACTAAGCTCAGGAGGAGTGCATAAGTCGAGACACCCTTTGACGGGTAAGATTTTAAAAATCTCAGAAGGGGCAGTGTCTTTAGAACGCAGGTGGGAGATGAGGATACAGGATTCATAGCAGGAGCAAAGGTTGAGACCTTTGAAGCGTTTGAATTCTTCCAAGTTCAGGAAGAAGTACAAGCTCAAGAGAGAGAACAATTGTCATTAGATCAGCTGAAGAGAACGAGATTTGGACCATTGAATCTACATCCAGGAAAGTAGGAGGAGAGTGTGCAGGAGAAAGAGATCTGGACTGTCAAATCTGGGTGCATGGACTGATAGCCATCGGATCCAAGAAAAGTTGCACAAGGTTTAACCCTCATATGTGAAGAGGGGAACGAAAGGCCTATTTCATCATTTCAGTTACCGGGAACGCAAAGGTTAAGAGTTCAGAACTCTTGACTCATGAAATCTCAAAAAGACAGAAGTCGTCGGATTAGGAGAGCCTATGAGCTGTTGATCCCAGTCTGGAGCAGAAGACCAGTGTTTCGGGGTTCGGTACTTCGGTATTTCGGATACCAGGAGCTTGAAGGGGCAGGGAGTTGCTGCAGCCGGGATCGCGAAGTCTCGAAACCCGAAAACCCAAAAGCAGATGGAGGAATAGCGTCGGGCTATGGAACAGGGTCAGCCATTTCAGCATTTCGGGATTCGACTTTTTGGCCATCTCGAGGACAAGAAACTGGGAACTTCGGCGTTGGAAACCCCGAAGTCCCGAAAGTGACGTATTGTTGGAGTGGGACTACGGTCACACATTTCGGCAGTTTAGGGTTCGACTTTCCAGAAGTTCCGAGGACAAGCAGTAGGGGCGCTTGGTGTTAGAAATCCTGAAGTTGTGAAATGCAACATGGATGTGGAGAAGGCTTGTGGTCATGGAGGATGCAATCGCATAGACTAGAATTTTGACATTTCGGCATTTCGGAGTTCAGGGAATCGAAGGTTCAAGAAACTCGACATCAAAACTCCCGAAATCGCGAAACTTGAAATCCCTTTTCAGAAAGGGTCGCGGTCATGTCTGGTGGTCGTGTGAAGGTGAAGACTCACGCCTGGTGAAGACTCACGAGGGATGTTGGAGTGGCCAAGGAGGAACATTGAGAGCTTGGAGCTAAAAAGTATTGCAACAAGTCTCAATGTATCTATTTGTTGTTGTACTTTCTTTATATATATATATATATATATAATTTTCCCTCCAATGTGTTTGATTTTTAGTCTTTTATCTTATGGATTGAGAGATCTACTTTTACTTGAGCAAAGTAGGTTAGATGTAGTTGTTCCTTATAATCTTTCATGCCCAATGAGTTTGATATGGGTATGTTTTTCCTCTTGTGTGTAGATATATGATCATTGGAGCTAGGACTAGATTCTTGGATCTAAATCAGCCTAGATCACATGAGGAGAACCACCGTAACAAGGTAAGATCTATTCTCTTATCCTCATAGCATAGATTGAAGGGATAACTTAGATATAGAGTGAAATACCATTGTGTTCTATCATACAATTTGTCATTGAATGAGATAAGGTCAACGAGAGATCTTACTTATTTGTAGGTGATATTCTCTTTAACAGGGGGATGTTAGGATATTTAGACACTTAGGAGTTAGTTAAGATCACTTGATGTAATGTGCCTTTAGGTAAAACTGTGTTTCTTTAGTATGCATTAGTATGTAATTGTAGTTATGTAATCTGATGATCATAATATGGTCTAGACATAAATTGATTCGATGGTTCATATTCTCCTTGATACTAATGGCTATTGATCCGTGGCTTAGGACCTAATTGGTCCATGATCTCTATTTAAATAGCATGGAGGGTCATTTTCTAAAGATCGATTGTGCAAAACTCTTATGTACAAGTTTTTCTTTTGCATAAATATATTGCCTCAAGTGGTTACATTAGTTGGGGTTGTGGATTGTTTCCCTCTTTGAGGGTTTTAACCACATAAAAAATTGGTGTATTGTTCTTTGATCTGGTCGCGTGAGCAATTGCTTAAGGCATATGCATTCGTCCTGTGTGGAAATACCCTTTTTTGTTGAACACGATTCATGAGATGGAAGTTCGAACTAGTCTCCCACACCACCCTAGTGTCGTTTGGCTAGGTCCTTTTCCATTAATACAATGCAGAGGTATTTGAATTCCACATTTATTAGATTTTCTTGGGTCTTAAAGGATTTTCTTCTTGACTCATGTTAAGTAATGGATAAAAAGTGCATAACAAAAAAAGCGACCAATTGAAGGTTTAACCTTACTTAATATGGTGCAAAATAATATAAAGTAGTATAATGTATTGCATTAGATCAAATAATACATTCTAATTTAATCACTTAAATATTATAAATAAACAAAATTAAAATGATAATAAAAATAATAAACAATACTAATGAATCAAATTTAGGTTATAAATAAATAACACATCGCCTAATCTATAAAAAAGACACACCATCTAAACTTTACCCACTCCATATTATGGTATTTTCATACAAGTAACAATGCATCCTTCTCATACCAATACACATAACACAATCTAATGATAATCAATGCACCATATATCATGATCATTCACCAAATACCATTGTTTGATATTTCTTAGTACCTATTAACATCTCAACTCTAAGTCTTTATTATGTGTTTGGAGATATCGAATTCTCAAATTCATTAATTGTTATATTGTTTTACACACACTTGATATGATTAGAACATTTTTAAGCGATTGTTAGGGAGATAAAGAGGTAGTGACGACCATTCAATGTAAGGCGGACTAGGTCCACAATATTATTAAATAAGGTCCACTATGGTAGTTAGATATCTTAGTATAGATATAATAAATGTAAGAGGACTTCTTAGAAGCTTTTGCTTCTAGAAGATTCATCCTCTAGAATGTTCTTAGGTGGTTGGTAGCATTATATAAATGGGTTCAAGCAATGTAATGGGATATGAAGTATTGTATTGTATTTGGATCTGAAGCTCATTAGGAGGTCGCCCTCTCGAATAGGCAAGTGAACAGGAGAGGATCCATTCCATGATATGATCCATTGTATGGTGTTGCCCTACCTTAAGGGTTTTATCATAATAAAGTGTGTTTCTTCTATATTTATTTTTGGATCTATTGTGGTATTTATGTATCTAGTCTTTGGTACTTAACAAGTGGTATTAGAGCACTTTCCTTGGCAGGAATTGTGGACATATTTTTTTTCTTGTATTTTTGCATATTTTTTTTCGGAAAAGAAAAAGAGGGCCACAACATTCTAAATGATTTCTGTATATTTTTGTGTAACATTTGTAGAAATTGGTTGTATATCGGAGTTCCTCTCAGAAAAGAACCCAACTTTTTTTAAAAAATCGTCTGAAATGGAGTCTAGGAAGTAAATTTTTTGACATTTTAAAATCTGTCATTTTTAGGGTTTTTCCATGGATGATTGCGTGATTTTTCTGATTTCTGTAGTAGTTGGGGCCACATTTTCCAAAACAAATTATATATCTGAGTTCCTCTTTCAAAAATAACTAATTTAAAAAAAAAGAATCACCCAAATCGGAGTTCCGGAAGTGAAGATATAGTCGATTTAAAATCGGTCATTTTATAGGGTCTTCGTGACGACAACAAGACTGCAGAGTTCATAAGTTTTCACAAGGTGCTCAAATAACTACCATATTAGTTCCATTGGATAAAGTATTTTCAACAGTTTCTTCTGGCATATTATATGAGGTTTTTTCGATGGATATGCGGTGCACTCCAACCTCTGCAAAATTTTCAATGTCCCTAAAATCTCTCAGTGATATAATAAAGGAACACCTTCAGAATTATCCCACCATTCTGACAGAATATGCTTGACAAGAACTTGTTTGGCATGATTTCGAGCATGATTATGATTCTTGGTACTTTACTCTTGCAATGTAGGAGATCCAAGGGAGATATAATAGGGAGATTATTGAGATTTATATCTTCGTATAATATAATCAAGAAATATATGCTTGGTATGATTACGAGGACGATTGTGATGATTGATATCTAGATAATTTCATTTCTGGGATGACAACCACTTTCATATTTTATTTGATGACTCTACTCCACCTTTTGTAGAGAACATCAATGTGACAAATCAAGAGCCAATTATGACTACAAGTGTTGAACCCGCATATTCTACAGTGGTATTATTCCTTCTTGATTCAACTACAACGCTTTCCTACTACGTGGATGAATATTTTTATTTGAATCCACATGACAGATGCCAGTCTTTGGAGCATCATTTTCAGTTGGTTATTGGGTTTTGATATCTTCCGCGTGGAGTTCACATGAGCACTTGGACATGGGACCTCGATTTATAATAATAGTTGGACTACTTCAACATGATGGCTTTCATTTCTACGCGGGACCCTGGTTCTCTAGTATACTTCAACATTATGGTCCACACTTATCCATGGGACCTTGATATATGGTTGTGCATCCTCATAACAAGTGTTGATGTCAACGCTTTCATAAGGGGGATGGAATGTTAGGTAGTTGGAGAGGTAGTGGAGGCCATTCAATGTAAGGTGGACTAGGTCCACAATATTATTAAATAAGGCTCACTATGGTAGTTAGATATCTTAGTATATATAATAAATGTAAGATGATTTCTTAGAAGGTTATGCTTCTAGAAGATTCTTCCTCTAGAATGTTCTTAGGTGGTTGGTAGCACTATATAAAGGGGTTCAAGCAATGTAATGAGATATGAAGTGAAGTATTGTATTTGGATCTGAAGCTCATTAGGAGGTTTCCCTCTCGAAGAGGCAAGTGAACATGAGATGATCCCTTCCATAATATGATCCATTGTATGGTGTTGCCCTCATCGATTAATTATCTATGTAAAAACATTGAGACTCGATGACATACATGCTAATTCACATAACAAATTTAAAAGTAAAGTAAAAAATCACTATTTTTTCATTTCTATATAAATAAAATAAATATTATGTAATGCAAAATTCAAACATAGAGTTAGGTTGATATATAGAAGTTTATGCTTAAGGATGATATCTAGGGGTTTATTTTGAAACTATGGAAATGTTTTCTCATGGTTCAATCCTATGTTAAGTTGGTTTTTTATATTATTACTCTTATAAAATATTTACAAGTTGGGTTTTTATATTACTACTCTTATAATATATTTACAATTTGAATGAGATCCATGGTTAAAAATTATGTATTTTTAAAAAATATGTATTTTTTCTTAAAAAAATTATATTTTCACATTCAAAAAAATAAATTCATATATATTTCTTTATACTTTAACAATAAAATTTCTACATAAATTCATAAAAAAAATTCCATTAATAACATTGTATCTCACAACTACCCAAGTTAACCCCAATTCACACATTATTTCTCCCCAGGAAAAAGATTAATATATTTTGCAACAAAACTGAGGAAGTGAAATCGCAATGTAAAACACGGAAACCCATGGAAGAATTTTCATGGCTTGGTATGATATGTAGATGTTACTAAATACTTTGCTTCTTTGCTTCATTCGCGCTGTAACTGGGTATGGCAGTACTAAATTGACCAGGTACAATGCTTGTTTCATTAACTCCGTTTTCAAACCTTCTAAGTCCACAGCTCGCTTACGAAGATTTCAATCCAGGTAAGGCAACGTTACAACTTTTTGTATTATGTTACGAGTTGAGGACTGAAACCATCAGATGGCTTATGCTGTTACTTTTACAGCTAAATTATTTCAGTTTCATATACCAACTTTTGATCTGTGTTGGCTGTCGGAGAGATTTTACAGATACAAAAATGACCGACAAATGCTCTGCTTGTATCTTCATATCTCTACTACCATTAAGCCACTACCTGATTGGGATTCTTGCCAACCCATTAACATTTTTTCTAGGGATGACTATATCCCCAGTATCAATAACTATTATGCATCCCTTCTGCAGATCTTCATCAACAATAAGTCATTCTCACAGCGCAAGCAGCTCCATGCCCACCTCCTCATCACCGGACTCTACCAAGATACTTTCTTTGTCACCAAAATTGCCACAATTTATGCCATCTGCGGCATTATGGTTGATGCACGGCAAGTGTTTGATGAAATGTCTGAGAGAAGTGGTTTCTTATGGAACACCATGATGAGAGGGTATGCCCGCAACGGACATTATGAGGAAACCCTTACACTGTTTCACCAGATGCAAAAGGCAGACATACAGCCAGATAATTTTACATACCCCTTTGTACTCAAGGCATGCGCTTCCTTATCAGCTCTGCAAGAGGGCAAGGAGATTCACGATCACATAATCAGAACTGGGTTTGAGTCCGATGTTTTCGTGAGGAATGCTCTTATAGATATGTATTCCAAGTGTGGGAGTTTAGATATGGCAAGCAAGCTATTTGTAAATATGCCCAATAGAAATGTGATATCATGGAATGTAATGATTGCAGGGTATGCCCAGAATGGGTATGCATCTGAAGCTTTGGCACTTTTTCATGAAATGCAACGGGAAAATGTTAAGCCCAACTCGGTTACCACTGTGAGTGCTCTGCAGGCGTGTGCCAGTCTTGAAGCTCTGCAAGAGGGAAAGAACATCCATGATTTCATCATCAGAAATATATTTGAATTAGATGTTTCAGTTGAGAATTCGCTTATAGCTATGTATTCTAAATGTGGGAGTATAGATGTTGCACGCCAAGTGTTTGACAAAATGGCTAAACGAGATGTGGTCTCGTGGAATGCAATGATATCAGGGTATGCTCAGAATGGACATGCCGAAGACGCTCTGAATCTCTTTCATCAGATGCAGTCAGGAAACGTGAAACCTAACCAGGTTACCATTGTGAGTGTACTCCCTGCTTGTGCTGATGTAGCAGCTTTGCAAGAGGGGAAGTACATTCATGAATACATTATGAAAAATAAATTTGAATTGGATATTATTGTGGGGAATTCGCTTTTATCTATGTATGCCAAGTGTAAGAGAATAGACATTGCACTCCAATTGTTTGATAAAATGTCCAAAAAAAATGTGATCTCATGGAATTCAATGATTGCGGGATATACTCAGAATGGACTTGCCAAT
>SNQJ01S0022407.1:39344-52492 GCA_010110895.2 Picea sitchensis | reverse complement strand
CACACACTTTTGTGCATTCTCTCATCCTTTCAAATCCAATACAATTGCCACCACATTCATGGAGATAGTTCAAAAGCTACATGGAATCCCAAATATTATTGTAAATGATAGAGATCCCATATTCACTGAAAATTTTTGGAAATTATTATTTTCTTGTTTGGATACTCAATTGGCTCGTAGCTCATCTTATCATCCTCAATCTGACGGAAAAACCGAGATAGTGAACAAATGTTTGGAAGGCTACCTTCGTGGTTGTGTATCTGATAAACAAATATAATGGTTCAAGTGGTTACCCTTGGAATAATGGTGGTATAACACTTCCTTTCACACTGCAACAAAAATGACACCATTTATGACACTCTATGGATATCACCCACCTTCCATCACTTCTTCTCTAAGATTAAAATCTAAGGTTCAAGCAGTGGATGATCACATCGAGCATCAACAACAAGTTCTCCAACTCTTAAAGGACAACCTGACCATGGAACATAATAACATGAAACAACAAGCAGATCAACATCATAGTGAAATAAGTTTTGAAGTAGGGGATTGGGTATTTTTAAGACTACAAACATACAAACATACGTCCCTTAAGAAAGCTAAGAAGGATAACAAATTATCACCAAAGTACTATGGCCCTTATAAGGTGTTGCAAAATATTGGTACTATGG
This sequence comes from Picea sitchensis, assembly GCA_010110895.2. Lineage (NCBI taxonomy): Eukaryota > Viridiplantae > Streptophyta > Pinopsida > Pinales > Pinaceae > Picea > Picea sitchensis. The sequence goes on along the minus strand of SNQJ01S0022407.1, from coordinate 51,821 downwards.
CATACAAATTGGAGTTGCCTACATATTCGCGAGTACACCCAATTTTCCATGTTTCATTCTTAAAGAAGGTTATAGGTGACAAGATCCCAATTCAAATTATATTTCCAGAACTTGACAAGGAAGGAAAAATCATATTGGAGCATGAAGCTATCACTTACACACGAATTCACCAGTTGAGTAATAAATCCATTTTAGAGTATCTGATTAAGTGGAGGAAACTACCTACTGAAGATTCCACTTGGGAAGAGGATTATTTTATACAGAATCATCCAAAATTACTCAAGCGTTGCGGAAAACACTTGTCTGAAGGGGAGGGGCATGTTAATCCCTAAATAATGGAACATTACCCCTTAACTAGGGTATATTACATATTACATTAGTATTGTTATTTTATTTATGTCGGCTTGGGTCCATTAGTTGTAATTGTACCTCCTAGTCTCCTATATATACTAAGGAGACCTTTTCATTTGGAATCATATTGTATTTGTAAATTTATGTGGTGTACAAGGAAGTTTCTCCCTCGAAAAGGCTTATTATCTGAAATTCTCTCTTTGTCAAGGCATTGAGTACTTATTCTGAGGTTTTTTATGCTATTTTGATATTTGGTTCTTAACACATTACTTCTTGGGTTTGGAGGTTTGGCAGAGACCAGGGGAGATTTTCCTTATGCAAGGTAAGTATGCAGTTTATATCATGAAGAGGCTTCATATGGGGGACTACAAATCGATGGCCACACCCATGATCACTAATCTAAAAATGATGAAAATTTTGGATTCATATTTGGTGGATCCCACGTTGTAAAGGTTGCCGATTGGTTCTTTGATGTATTTGGTCAACTCTAGGCTAGATATATATTTTGCAGTGAACACCTTGAGTGAGTTCATGGTGGAGCCTAGGAAATATCATTGGGTAGAAACAAAACATGTACTTAGGTAATTGAGGGGCACAATGCAATATGGTCTGAGATATATTGAAGATGGTGAAGTGAAGTTGCATGGGTATTAAGACTTAGATTGGTCAAATGATGCAACAGATAGGAAGAGCACCTCAAGATGCCACTTTAGCTTGGGATAAGTGAAAATATCCTGGTTTAGTAGGAAGCAAACTTCCATGGAATTTATCTCAAAATATGTGGAAAACATGAAGTCTAGTACTGTTGGTTGTGAGACCATCCATCTTTGCAAGTTACTTGCAAAATTGCTTGATCAGGAGTTGGAATCTATAATCATTTACTATGATAATTAGAGTTGTATCAAGCTCTCTAATAATCTAGTGTTTCATGACAGGTCCAAACACATAGAAATCATATATCACTTCATATGATATAGGGTTCAAAATGGAACAATGAAGCTTTAGTATATTCCCATAGATTAGCAAGTAGTTGATATTCTGACCAAGCCCCTGGAAAAAAAAAAGTTTGAAAAATTTAGAGACAGACTTGGATTGGTGCATAATTCCTTCCTTTCTAAGAGGGAGTATTAATAAATACAGCTCGGAAAAGGAACTTTTTCACAAAGTCAATGTGAACGTGCGAGAATTTTTTCGAGATATTTCTATTTTCAAAAAGTAGTTCTATTTTGTAACTTTAGTAAAAGGGTGAAAAGTGTTATATAATTGAGTTTAAAAAATGTATTTCATGCATGCATGACTTAGACTAAGAGTAATCTAAAAATAGATTATATTTTTGGTCTCAGCTAAAATTGTAAATACATATCAAGATAGAGAGCTCATACACACTCGAATAGTTGAGCAGGTTGAGCGACCAAGAGAGGGAGAGCATGGATTCAAGTAGATGTGAGTCTGGAAAGAAAATAGTTATGTACATTAATGCATATAGATCCATATAGTCATATTTACATGACGTATAACCAATATGTACATCCATACAACAGACTGTACTTCTCAATCAAGTTGTTCCGCTTAGTTCAAGGTGATTTAGGTAACCATGTAGCTGTTGTTTTTTGACAGCTTGTGGAGGTTTTCTTGTAAGTTTTTTTGAAGGAATAAAAAGATGATTTGAAGAAGTAATTACCTATGTATGTGTGAAATTGTTTTATCTTCCCCTATTTAATTTTCAGCTATTGTGTGATTGATGGTATGGTCTGGAGTTTAATTTCAACATTAATTAAATTCAACAATCTACTTGTTTAATTGATATCATAAGGAATTTAGTCACCTAGGCTTGAGATTTTCTCAATGACCTCGATGAACTTGGGATGACCTAGGCAGACCCGACACAATTTTGGAGGATTTTATGGAATGGTTGGAGAGCAAGTCACTAAAGGAGAGGAAGTCGGTTCTATGGCACTTGGGTATGTTGAGGAAAAGATATGAAATAATCTTAATCAAACATTTTCAGATATTTCTTGGCTAAGGAAAGATAGATGGGAATATCACCTTATGTTTATAGCCTCAAAATTTGTTTCCTAATCCACAAGTATTAGTTACAAGGGCTTAGGCTGATTTTTTATAAATAAAATATTGCTGAAAAATTCAACATTTTATACAATTTTCTGAATATACATATGCAAAAGTAAACGTGGAGACAAAAGAAAAAATACCAAGTCAAAATTTAACACAGATGAGATAGAATAGAAATCTCATATTTCATTACAGTAAACCAAAAGAATCATTCTCTTTACAAAAATCCTCGAGGAAGTTTGGACCAAAGTCAAACTTAGATGTCCCCGATGAAAACCATACAAAAGGACTTCTGATAGAAAGTAAAAATTTGAACTTTAAAAGATGGATCAACTTGCCACAGATTTCTGCCCACTCAACTCTGCACAATATCCTTTATCAGTCATGAAATTTAATTCATAAACCGACAATTCTACATAGACTATCAAAGAGAGATCAACACCTCTGAAAAACAAGTCTCTGAATGATGTAATTCAGCCTTAAATCTTGCTGTCTACAATATGACCCTGCTGTCATAAAAGATAATTAGTCTTTCAATGAATTAAAGAATGAATGAAAACTGAACTGTCTCAATAAAACTCAAGAGAAGACCTTAGTATGCTTTCTCCTTCTATTCTCCTCTTGTTCCTCCTTCTTTGTTTGCCTTTAAGCAATCAAAATTAGCTGAAGTAGTTAAACTACATCTTTTAGTTAATTTAACTAAAACTCAACTAACTTTTAGTTTAGGGGAAGAACTAATATAATAATAATAAGGGTATTTAATAAATAATAACTAGTAGGTGGGACCCCTTGTGACTCCCTTTAGTTTCTTAACAATAAAAAACACAACTAGTCAATCAATCAAACACATCCCTCCTTGTGACTCCCATCATCATTCTAATAATTTGAAAATTAAAATCAATGATATTTTAAACCATATCCAAAAATATAATATCCAAAATATCCAAAATAGTGTGCTGTCCAAAAACTTCAGTAGTCAACTGTTCTCAACAATCAATAAATAAATACACTAAAAACCCATATTTGCCACTTTCGGAGGACATTTTCCCTTTGTTGCTATTGTCTTCCTTTGATTTTTTTGAATTAGCCTTAGGCTGTGTGGATCCTGTAGGGATGATCTCACTGATAAAATGAGAGAAATCATCTCTCAAGTGCATGTAGGATGAAACATATTTGGTAGAATCACTTGAGGGAGAGGAGGGGGCAGCAACCACTTTTCCTTTATCATGTGCATGGTGGGCTTCGGTTTTGAGGCTCTTGCTCACGTGGGAAGACTGTATAGGTGAGTGTGTAGAGGAAACTTGGACAATTGGGTTAATCGGTGGAGGAAGAGAAGGTAGAGACAAATTGGGCCATCCACGATGTTGGGAGAATGCTAGGTGGACAATCTCTTTCCATCTGCCATTTTCAAGGACTTCAGGTTGTAATGAGACATGAGCGGGAACTGGGATTCTTGGAAAATTCTTGGGTTGGAAGGGATTAGATCATGGTTACTTCTCAACAAATTGTCAAACAATCAACTGTGTTGTAATAACAAAACATGTCAACTCTACCTCATCTCTATGTCATCATTCAATTTCTATAATACAAAGTTTTCATTTAATTATAATTTAATTTTAAGAACAAGGCGTGCAAAGTGAATCTGGGAATGTGAGGGGATTCATAATGTGCGAAAAAGTGAGAGAATGGTAGGGAAGTTAATGGATATTGTTCATAAAAAAAATTAAGTAATCAATAATCATAACTTTGTACTAAAATCAATCCAAAAAATACCAACACGATACCAACAATTACTGTGTATCAAACTTCTCGATGTTCCAACATTTAAATTTTCCAAAATTTCTCAATTCAGAACAGTTTGTGCAATCATACTCATAATCAAAACAACTTTCCATTTCAACAGTCCTATTAAGAAAACACTGATCTTTTATTTCCTTGCCTCCCTTAAAAAAAAAAAAACACACACACAACAATATGTTCAACGTCTATCCCATAATGCATCACTATAATAAAAAACATCCACTTTCTTCCAATTTACAATCATTGCCCAATTTAAAATATGCACAGGTCCCTTTTTTAAATACGAACAAACTTTCATAATATGCCCGCTTACACTCAGTCTTTATCATATCAATCAACAAGGTGTTGCAATGAAAACACAGTCAACATAAAACTCGAGCCTAATCACTGTTGATATAACCATTGATAATCTGTACGATGATTCAATAATATATGCAAATTGAACATAACCAATTACACACAATCCATTTCCATAATTAGTTATAACCCTGATCGGGCCTAGAAAAACATACATGTGTTTCTAATTTACAATTAAGACCACACTATAAGAACACAGTGAGTGTAAGAATAACGAAAATAAGACATCCCTCAATTGCATATAATTGTCCGTCCCCATTTGTAACTGTTTAACCAACTTTATCATAAAAGATGAGATGAAGACTCAAGGAAAAACTTCCACAACCATTCCACTGACAGACTCAGTTTTGACAACCAAGAAGATGCCCGAAGGGAGCAAGGATGGTTGGAGATTAAAATTGGGCCTTGTTGAAAGAAAATGCAGTGATACAATCAAGAGCGTGCTCACTAATAACACAGAGAACTGGAGGTTTTCAGATACTTATCAACCACATGTAAAAATACCCTTTGAAACAGACCAACAATAAGTCACAGGGCCTTCTTATTACTCCTAGTCTGGGCAATGGAAACAACAGTTAGGCACAGAGGAAAGCAACGATGGGTAGGGTGGAAAAAGCCAGTGCACATAGTGAATTTTACACTTGTAGAGGAGATGCGAAGTTAACTAAAGCATGATAGTTATTCAAATAACACACATAGATATAACCTCTATGTCCACTTCTTTAAGAGCCGAACTATTTGAAAACAACACCAGTGAGGATGCATAACTCTGAGGTGTAACTTAAATCACCCCACAACCATATAGTATATATTAATGTTATGGCTAACCTAAGACTGGATCTTGGGATACTTTGGCAAAAGGACAATGCGAATGAGCCCACGACCATGAATTTGGGTTGAAGAAATTACACAACAACCAAATGAAAATTCGAATGCGACTGGATAGGGTTACACTCATGAATGTGAGGGAACAATCGATGATAATATACAGAATGAAACCCTCCACCATTAATACAAAGAGATATATACCACATTCACTTATTATCCATAGAGACCCACCATGATTTTAAATCGACAAAAAAACCAGTGAATACATGACTCAAACAAAAACCAATTCTTTCGCTTTCAATATGAACCAATTACAGTCATCACAGAGAGAAATATCACATATTTACACCGTTGAAATTCTCAGGAACACACAAACCCAAGTATTACTGAGCCATTTTTTGTTCATACACAAAGCATAAAACATGGATGGAGTGAAAAGAACCATACCTGTAACAAAGCTTAAAAGGGAGAGATGGCCGAGCCTTCTCCAAGATCCTGAATTGCAGAGCTTCACAACTAACAGTCCAAAAATGCAACAAGGAACAATTCTAGGGTGACGGCCCATAGGGGGACTATGGGTGACGTGTATTTACTGCACGTCACTTCCATCTCTTATCCTATTCAATTTAGAAGTACAAGACAAACAAACATTCACCAATTCATTTAACCATGTAGTCAATGCCTAAACAATTGAAATCTGCGACAATATCCCTTGCCCAATGCGCCACCCAAACATTCACACGTAAACTTTTGCCAAGTTCTATGCAATATCATATGTATTGCAATGTTATATGCACCCAAATCAAATCTAATAAAAATCGCATAGCCACTAACCAACCATAGTATAATAGTTAGGATTAGCACTAACATCACTTTTACTTTTCCATTTGCATATAACCTTTTAACATAGCTCAAACATAACTTCCTTTCCTTTAAGATTTTTTTCATAGGTTTTCTTCCTTCTTTTGATTATGATGTCACTAACATATGTCTTGTAAATATGTGGCTAGGTAATCGATCATGATGATTTGTGACATGGTTAAATCATAAAAACTATGAGTACATGCCCATCATAACCAAAAAATAATGCCTTGAATTGCATAAACATCCCATAAAATGCATCATCCACCTGTTTCTATGTCAAGATAAACCCAAGACTGCATTGTCAACCATGTAGTACTGTGTATGCATCATCAAAAAAACAATAGAAAATGTGTGATATGTCTATATTTGAGCCTCCAGTCTACAAGGGGGTCCTACCTAGTAGTATTATATTATTAGCATAGTTTAAATAATAGGGCTTTAGCAATATTTTGCGGGCATAATTCATCGTTGCGATTTTAATCGTCAACAAACTGACGACTACACAGGGAAATCTATTTCCAACATATTAAGAACTCAGAGTGTCTTGTTTTGCAGACCAAGTAACATCGCATCAAGAAGATATAAATCAGAATGATTATGCAATAGGGGGAAGTGAGTGGATTTAATGGAAAAATGACCAGGAATTTGGGAATAACTCATGGAAAGTGTTAAGTATGAGGGGGTTTATCCCTATAAGCATTATCATTCAACTAAAATTTTCTCTTGACTTCAAGGAGAAAAAATTCTGAACTTGCTCTTTTGAATGTCGAAAGGGATGAAGAAACAAAAAGCATAAGCAAGATGTAACCAACTATATCATAAAACAACAATGAAAGAAGATAAAAAATTCAATGGTGTCTTCAGGGGAAACATCATAAAAACCATGTAATCTTGATTGTTATTGATTAACAATACTTTGCAGAAGTGTCGTTGTGGAAAAACTGATCCAACATTTTATTTTTGACAAAAATTGAAATCAAAAGAACAAAAAAAAAAGAAATGTCATAACAGAAATGAAGCAACAAAATTGGAGTGAGCAAAAATTAAATGACAGAAAAGAATAAAGTAGAAATGAAAACTACTAAAATGCAAGCAGAATTGAAATGACAGAAATGAAAACAACAGAAATGAAAACCACTAAAATTAAAGAAGAAATGAAAACTACTAAAATACAGAACAATGCAAACAACGTTAACTCTTCAAGCTAGTTCCACGTAATGTTTTAAGTGAGAACCGTTAGTGCTGTAGGAAAACAATTGCTCTTGTAAATCCTTTAGAATGTAAGAATTTGCACCCAGGACAAAAGTGATCTTGAAAGGACCCAACCATAATTTTTGAAACTTTGAATGTCTTCCACTATCAGTGTGAGATGAATCCCACATTAGTAATTTCTAATTGACTTTAAATATGACAGTTTTGACACTCTTGTTGAAATATATTTTAACATTCTGCTGTCTTTTCTTTATATTACCCAAGGAAAACATCCTTTTCTCCTCTAAATCCAGGAGTGCATTCATCCCTTGTGAAATATCAAAAGAATTTAATTCTTTGACCTATAGCATTAACCTTAAGGAAGAAAGTTCCAACTCAGTAGGAAGAATGGATTATTGACCATAAACAAGTTGGAAAGGAGTGCAACCATTGCTCACCTTGGTGGTAGTTCGATCTACCCAAAGGGCGTAAGTGAGGAGAGTGTGCCATTGACGATGCTTATCTTCAATAAGCCTTTTGATAATTCTCACCAGATTCTTGTTGGTAGACTTGGCCTGCCCATTTCCTTGGGGGTAATAAGATGATGAGGTAAAGTGTTTAACCCCCAACTTAGCTAAAAATTGGGTCATCTTAGCAAAAATAAAAGTGGGACCATTGTCTGTAATAATTTCCAAAGGAAGACCAAATCTGGAAAACATATTATTTTCAAGGAAAGAAATCACCTGCTAATCTGTTGAATGTTTAAGAAGGATAACTTCATCCCATTTTGTAAAATAGTTTGTGGCTTTCAAGATAAAGAATTGTCCTGCTGAAGACGGAGGATTAATAGGACCAATAAAGTCCAAACCCCATTTTGAAAAAGGAATGTTCGAGAGGACAGGTTGTAACGACATGACTGAAAGGCGTTCTTTCCCAAAAAATTTCTAGCACTTGTCACAAGATCTCAAAAAAACATAAGAATCACGAAAGATTGAAGTCCAATAGTATCCTTTTCTGATAATCTTAAAAGAATTAGTTTTAGCAGGAAAAATGACCTCCTACATGAATAACAAAATTTGGGGAACCATGAGTTTCTTGCAACAGTTTTTGTGCTTCCTCATTATTTACACAGCGAAGCAACATACCATTAGCAGATATTCTAAATAAGAAGTCTCCTATAATGACGTATCTAGCAGATTCGATACATAGCCTTCTTCTTTGATGAGTGTCTAAGTTATCTAGACATATTTGATTTTGCAAATAGTAAACCAAATTCTTATACCAAGGATGTTCAGACACATGAATGATTTGATTATCAATGTAAAACAATGCTGATAGAGAAATATCATGTTGATCCATTTATTCACTAGTTATAGCATGCTAAGCTAAGTCACGTCCCTTGATGGTGGTAGAAGTCACGATAGTTAAATCATTCTCCTAGATCTTGGCAAGCTAATGTGCAATATTCCTTGAAAGATAAGTCTGTGAGAGAAAACAATTGACAGCGGGTAAAGGGACTTTTATCAACGTATGCTTACCTAAGATGAAGTGGAGAAATCTTTCAACAATGTTAACAAGAGAGAAAGCATGTTTTTCAATAAAAGAATATTTAAACTCATCATTAGAAAAGCTTTGACTCATGTAAGCCACTAGTTTTTCGTTACCTTGTTCATCACCTTGCATGAGGATAAAAAAAACTACTTCCTTTGTGGCATTAGTATATATCATAAATTCTTTCTCAAAATCTGGCTTCGCCAGAACCAGTGTGGAAATGATTTCTTTCTTGATCCCTACAAAAGAATTTTTGACATCATTTGTCCAAGAAAAGGAACAATCTTTCTTAAGAATATTATGAATTGGTTTCACCATTACAACAAACCTATAGACAAAGTTAATAACCCCCATAAAATATTGAACCTCCTTCTTGGAAGTGGGAGCAGGCATATTTAGGATAGCAACAATCCTTTAAGGATCAATGCTTATTCCTGAATTGGAGACAATGTGTCCAAGGAGCTTTCCCTCGGTAACACCTAAAATAGACTTAGAAGGATTTAGAGAAATGCCAAATTTCCTGCATTCATGGGAATTCTTTTAGGATGACCAAAATGATTTGACTAGTTTTTATAGCACACATTTAAGTCATCAAGATAGATCTGAATAATCTTGCCGATCAAATTGTCAAAATCTATTTTCATAGCTCTTTGAAAGGTGGCACTTGAATTGGATAAGACAAAAGGCATACGTTCATTAGCAAAAGTTCCCCAACGAGTAATAAAGTGGTTTTATATTTATCTTCCCCTTTTACATTGATTTGATTGTAACCAAAGAAACTGTCAAGCAAGGACATCATCTGTGACCCTGCAACTTGCTGCAAAATCATTTCCATATTAGGGAGAGGAAAGTGATCTTTATACTAGCCCGATTCAATGTGCGAAAATCTGCGCATAATCTGTTTTGACCAGTTTTTTTTCGAACGTGAACAAAATTAGAAACCCATTCCGAATACTTAACTGGAAAGATAATCCAAGCCTTTAAGAGTTTTTCCAACTCCTTTCGAATAGTTTCTTCCGGTGCAGGGTTAATAGGTCTTTGTTTTTTCCTAACTAGTTTTATGCCCTCCTTGATAGAAATGGCATGCTATATAAGAGCAGGATAAAAACCACAAAGAGCCTCATAAGAACAAGCAATAACATCTTGAAATTCACCAAGCATTCTGGAAAAATTTATTTTTTCTTCATCAGAACATTGGGCACCTATTTTAACATTCTTTGGAGACTTGGGGGTTCCAATGTTCAAGAAAATGGTCTCACCCACTTTCCTTTTCGACTAATCTTATTTATGTTTCTCTTTGTTACCTACATCACTCGATGAAAATGATCTTTATAGAGGAGTCAATCCCTTAGGAATCTTGTTATCTTCCATTGATATAATTTCCTTAGGCTTATAAGGTTCATTTTGAATGAAACCACAGATGCTTTCATCACTAGGGAAGACCTGCCATGATTCTATATTGTTAGGGATATGTGGATGATATAGACACTGAAAAGTACAATCAGGTCTTTGTGGCAAAAGTTGCCGATTAGGAGAGGCTGCAAAAACAAGTAAACGATCAACCATTGAGTTCAATTCCCTTCTAACATGAGTAATGTTTAAATATAGTAGGTTCGAGATAATTGCCCAAACAGTTTGGGTGTAGTGTTTCATCAACTTGTTGATAGGAGAGTATATCTTACGTACAAGGTTCAAAAAAAGCTTGAAATCCCCAAAAACTGTAAGGTGGCCACATCCCATATTATAGGCATTTTCAATGCCTAACAATAATACTTTGAATTCAATGACATTGTTTGTGCAATCAAACTCTAACCTGTAGGAAAAGTTATGAATTTTACCCACAGGGGAGTACAATATAATACCAACATTATTTCCTTCATTGGAGCATGAACCAACAAAGTGCATATGCCACATCCCGTCGTGTAAGTCAATTTGTTCCAAGGTAGTGTTGTCCTCCTCAAAAAATATGGAATAGACTCCTAGGTCCTCCTTGATATAATTCACATTAGGTTGTGGGACACTTCCTATGTAAGGTGGAATTCTTCCCTCTCTGAGGACTATGATGTTTTTACCATTCCGAGGAATGGATAAGTGTATCCCATTGAGTGAGAGGTATCCACTTGTCAAAGCTTGCCAATCTCTTCCTAAGATGATTCAGTAGTTACTTAATGGCATATCAATTACCTGAATATTAAGGGTTGTCCTAATTTCAGGGTGTGCGCACAAAACTAAGGCCACGCCCTTGATTTCACCTATGGTTGTTTGTTGTAGACTATTGTAAGAGAGCATTATTTTTTCATTTTCATTTGTACAAGACAATCCTATCTCTTCCATAATAATACTCGACATTACACTTGGGCCCGAACCGCCGCCAATGAGGCAACAATGGGAAATCTTATCCATAATATTTACAGAAATATAAAAGGGGTTTTTTTTTAGATGGTGTCTAAAGTAATGTACACCTACTTTATTTACAGAAGAATCCTCTTCATCTACATATTCAGAGAGGTTGGATACAATGAAATATTTTCCTTCCATGAATTGTTTTAGATTATTTTGTTGTTCAGGGACGGAAACCATGTCCAGAAGGGTTGCATCTGCTTTGATGTTGTCCAACTAATTTATATTGTTGTATTTGGAAGAGGGGAGGGGGGAGGTATTTCCTTGACTATCAGGATCCTTAAGAACCTGAACAGTAGCAGCTGGTGAGGATGATCTTGGGCTAGAAGAGGTGCGGGGAGGATCATATTTTCTTTTGGGAGCATAGGATTTATTCCTAGTATTTATGATCATGACATCTTCTGGATCTTCAAATTCTAGGAAAACTATGGTAGTTTCAGGTCTCTTGCCAAATATTTTATCTCTGGAATTATTATTTACCTCATATGTACTTTCCTCATGGTGTTCCTTGCAAAAGTTACACCAACTACGAGGCATGATAGATTTAGGCTGAAAATTATTTTCATTTGGATTTCTAAAGGGGGGTGCAGAAGAAGATGAATATCCAAGGGTAAGAGAGGAGACCTTTCCTTTTCACTCATACACTATCATACGATTATTCATGTCTTGTACAAGATGTAATAGGGCATACATGTCTTTCTGTTTAACCGAGTCTCCCTTAGGAAGACCTGTTCTTTCAAGCTGTTCTTCATACTCTAAACAAGTATGCAGAGCATAAACGAGGTTATCAATGGCCTTTTCCTCAAGCCTATGATGGTAAGGGGAAGGTAATGAATTATAATAATGCATGAAAGTGTCTTGGTTCTAAGGTCTAATGAGTTCAGGGATTTGATTGTATAACTTGGTGAAACACAAGTTGAAGGACTTGATAGTCTCACCATCCTTATAAGCGATGTTATTGTATTCACGTAACTGCTCAACTGGGCTTTTGGATTTCCCATAAGTAGATTTGAACCAATATACTAACTCCTCCCAAGTAGATAAAATATTAGGAGGGAGATTGAA
>SNQJ01S0022407.1:14905-37174 GCA_010110895.2 Picea sitchensis | reverse complement strand
CCAAGCCTTTGTCCAACAACTCCTGGACCTGTCTTTTAACTTCTTCATTCTCTTGCGGCGTCAATCTATACGCGGCTTTGTTTGGAAAACTAGCTCCTGGTATGAGGTCTATCTGATGACTCACACTCCTCATTGGTGGTAATGAACGAGATAGTTCGTCCACTACAATATCAGCGAACTCTCCCATCAGTTCCTGAACTTCTTCTGGCAAATCACCCACCTTTGTGCTAGTCAGAACAATTCTTGGTTTTCTGACCACAAAGAATTGTGGATCCTCCTTCTTCTTAACTTCTGTAAGAAGTTCCTTCCCACTCATGAGAAGTACCCTATTGCTTACTTCTGATTTCACTTCTCTATCCTTAATCGGATACAATGTGTGGTTTCTCCCATTCTTCTCCAGGGTATATGTGTTCATTCTCCCATCATGAATCAAATTTCTATCATACTACCATGGTCTTCCTAGCAATAAATGACAAACATCCATAGGAATAACATCACATAAAATCTTGTCATTATATCCTCCTATCTTGATGTCAACTAAGCACTATTTAGTGACATTTACCTGATGTCCCTTCTGTAGCCATGAAACTTTGTATGGACTCGGGTGATCAGTTGTCTCCATCTCCAGCTTTTCTACCATCTCGGTTGAAACGAGATTATCTGTACTTCCACTATCCACAATGGCCTTGCACACTCTATCCTTGGTCTTGCAAGCAGTCCTAAAAAGATTGTTCCTCTGCGCTGAATTTTCCACCTCCTTCTCTGGCGTCAAAACGACTTTCCGCATCACCAGCGATCTTCCGCTTTCCGTGTATTCTGCCTTAGTATCTCACCTCTGTGCCTCGGCGATGTGATTCTCTCCAGTTTATTTCTTTTTCACTGGACACTCAAACGACATGTGCCCATTCTTTCCACACGTGAAGCATGTAATTACTCCACCTCTTCCTCTTCCTCTACCTCTGGTACGAGGAAACCTATCATTATCAGCATATCCTCCTCTTTGTTCAGTTTGTTGTCCTTGCTACTCAACATATGGCCTTCTCTGCGAGGTTCCACCTCTTTCAACTTTTCCCTGAGGTTTCTTCCATTCCTCCTTGGGATTCTGGTATTTATCTTGGGCAACTGCCTTGCCTCTGGGMTGACTTCTGCCTCGGCCCCTCTGACTTTGTTTAYGGTTCAGCTTCTCCTCAGCTTTCAGAGCTAATTGGTAAGCATCCTCCAYCGTTCGGATGGTTTCCATACTTATTTCATCCTGAATTTCATACCTCGGGCCATTCAYATACCTGGCCACCTTTTCATCATTGCTTTTGCGATGACCTGCCCTGATATTCAACCTGTAAAATTCCTCAGTATACTCCTTCACTGTCATCAGCTTCTGTCTCAGGTTCTGCATTCTCCTGAACAGAGAAATTTGATAATCCCGGAATTAATTTTTCCTTCATCTTTGCAATCATCCTGTCCTAGCTCTTAATCTTCTGCTTGCCTTGGAAACGCCTATCAGCTTGCAGTTCATCCCACCATAAGGCTGCATGTCCTTTTAATCTTTTGATGGCATGCCTGACCTTCTTATCCTCTTCGATATCTTCATAATCGAAGTAAGTGTCTAGAGATCTAATCCAATCTAGAAGCTCTTCTGCATCCAGATTCCCTTCATAAGCTGGAATGTCCATCTTTGTTTTCGAACTCATCTGGTCGATAGCCTTAATTAAATGCTCATTGGTTGCATCTTCCACTGGGATTGCTTCTTCTCTACGTCTAGCATCACCTTCATTTTCGGATTCACTGATATCTCCTACATCAGCTCTTTTCCTTTCTCTTATCTCCATGTCCTCCATTCTAGAACGAATATTTCGCATTCCTCTCTCCATGTCTGGATTCTGCCCTTGCCTACCTCTTTCTCTAGACAATTCCCTTTCCTCCTCTGGATCAGGTGATTGTCTACCTCTTCTCCTCGGTGGCATGGTGAATTCTCCCTGTCCTCTGCTATAGAAAGCAAAGAATTTTTTCCGGTGCTCTGATACCACTTGACGCAGGCACGTCTGCTCACAGGACCTTTCTCCTTCCTTGGCCCGAAGAACCTTGAAGTTATTCTATTTCCCTTTCAGGAAATATTCCTCCCACAGGAAACTCTTCTCGAGATCCCTCTTTTCTCTATCGGGGTTTCCTCTATCGGGGTTTTGACACCCACGATGTTCTAGCAATTTGGAACGTCGATACCCGTTCTTTGATGCGCCCCTTTCTTGCCTCAGCCCACTTGGCTAATCCTTTGATCCACGTGAAAGGCACTAGTATGACCACAGCAATAACCCTGTCGAGATTTCGGGGTTTACGATGTTGAAATACCCGTGTTCCCAAGACTCGCGATTTCCCAAATCGCGATGCGCCTTTTTCACAATAGCTCTCTGGCTATAGTCTTCGCACCATATGACTATCAACCTGTGACCACGTCTCACCCTGCCGGGGCTATAGGAATTCTAATGTTACTAAACACTTACCCGTAGTTCTCCTGGTCTCTCGAATGCCAATTCTCCATCAGGCGGACACCTGGCTTCCACTACGGTTCTTCCTTCAGCCGCTATGCTGACAGTTGTTCCCCACTGATCAGGGTTTCGTGGATCGCGGTTTCAAAGTGTATGAATCACTTGTCACTGGGATCCCCGATATCCCGATGAACTCCAAACACCGATGAATTTTCTCCTTGTTGGGACTTTCCCCGATGGTGCAGATCTCTACCACGTGTCCACTAAATGAATGGTCCAGATTTCCTCCGGGGTTTGGGACTCGAAAGGTCTCGAATTCCTTGTCCTCAGGAACTCTAATATGCCGATTCCTGACTCTTCCCAGGTTGCTGACACCTGTCCTCCACTAACTCTGCCTATGGTCCACACGACTCTTCTGTCGGGATTTTCTCCGAAAGCACAGATCTCCGACTCCTCGAGATCTACTAACACCTGTCCTCCAAGATGAGCGGTTCAGATCTTGTCGCAAAATCGCGGATCGCGATTCCGTGTGACAAGGTTTCTATGTGCTCAAAAATTCCGATTCTCCAATTTCCGACTCTCTCCAGGGTTCTGACACGCATCCCAGATGATGGGCGATTCAGGTTGACTCTTGGGGTTCGCTACTTTGCAAAGCTAGGAACCTTCACTTACCCGAACTCCAATGACCAAAATCTCAATTTGGTGATCGCGCGACACATGTCTTCCAGCTGTCGGGATATCGCTTCTCGCAATCTCGTGTCTTCATGATTTTGAGTACCCAATAATTGGGCTCTCACCCTGCGAACTCCCGAGTTCGTGAGATCTCTTGATATTTGCCACATGTCCTTCTAATATGGATGGCTCCCAATCCTCTCACTACTTCGACACTTCGTGTCCTCGCGCCTTCGTGACCCTTGGCACCAAATTCTTAGCTCTTCCAATTACGAGCTCCCGAGATGTGATGTGCCACCTGTCCACTTGCCAACTCCTGTGGACCCACACTATTCTTGGAGTAGTCTCGATATCGCTTATCGTAATATCACGACTTTCGCTACCAAATGTTGGGAACTTTTCTCACGAGGTCCCGATAGGCGATCTCGTGAATAATCCAACGGCTGGCGGTTAACTGGCCCATGATCCAACGGTTCACGGCCCCTGGAGCTTGAAATTTCGGCGCGACCGTAACCTCTTCACTCCTTCGATAGATACAACGGCTGATGGAATCCTATTGATCTCTTCTATGAGATCCTGACCATCCACTTCCTTCTTAGCTATCTGTTGGTCCTCCTGCACGTGACCTTGCAGCAGTTATTCAACCACTCTATGCACAAACCCTCGGTGCTTATCCTCAATGGATTTGGAAGCCTTATCCCTCCTGAGCTTTCCTCAACTGCTTTCAACCTCAAAGAGGTTCTTTGCACGCACTCCTTGCGGCAGTTCTTGAACACTTCTAAGTGTTGAGTTCTTTTGACTCAGGGCACACCTGCAGCAGCAACCCTTCAATACTTCGCCCAGTTTCACGAATGAGGCTCACCTTAGCCTGTGCACTCCTTGCATGGATTTAGCAACCCACTCTCACTTCTGAGTGAATGAGAACAAGAGTTTAACTCCTTGAGCCTTCTGTCAACGCACTCCTTGCGGACAACTTCGACTGCACTCCTTGCAGGAATCCTTACTCAGAAAGAGAACCAATTGTAACTCACTTCAATCCCTCTCAGATTTCAATCTCAACACATGGAATCATACACACAACATAACAACAAATGCATAACAGGAAGTAATTCTCATAAGTAGAGCATTCAACACACATACATAGAGAATAGCACAACCGCCATGAATCTGAATCAACTTCTTCTATTAATTCAAGATCTTTACATGGGTGTTCTTCTACAGCTCTCTGGTTCTCTTCTATGCTCTAGATTCTTCTAACTCTTCCTGAATTTTAAATTATGTTACAATACCTAATGAGGGTGTCTATATCCCATTTCCCTCTTTCTTCTAGAACTGTCTAATCTAAATATTCAATTCTACCTACTTACATTTACTACTTATAAATGCCTCTGTCTTTCTCAGACGAGAGCATATGTCTTGAGGTCTGATTACATTTTACCAAAGCACCTTCAATAAATGATCTCATTTATGTTTGTGCATCAACTTCAAGGGAAATTAAAAAACTTGCGCTGGACGTCTTCCAGCTGTCTTCTGCTTCCGCGTTGGCTTGCTTGTCGTGAGGGATGCTCCTGCATCACTAGGCTCAACTGGGATGTTGAGGTTAACATTAAAGGAGTACCTACAAGACAAGTTGAAGTATTGGAGGCAGGTTTGAAGACATACAAAAGGGAATAGAGAGAAATGACCACTGAAAAAGAAGCCCAGCAAAGAAGGCTTGCTGATAAAACAAAAACTTGGTTCCAAAGAGCTCAAGAAGAAAAGGAGAAGGATATAGAAGCCTTGCAAAAGGAGAAAGATGAAGTCCTAGTACAATTATGGGAAGCGCGGGACATTGTAGTTTACCATGAAAGTGAGAAAGMAGAKCTTCAGGAGAAGCTTCAGGAGGAAAAGAGAGCTTGYGAAGCCCAACTACAGAAGGAAACAAAGCATCTTCTCGTAGAGCAGGTCATGGTCAAAGAAGCAGTAAGTAAAGCATGTCACTTTGTGAYAGGCTTGGCACAAGAGGAGAAAGAACCTATTGAAGCTCAAGTAGTGAAGCTCGCAGAGACTCTCCATCATTTTTAGGCTAGGATAGATGGACTGGAGGCCCTAAGAGTGTCAAGCACCCCACAAAAGGTGTGTGACCAGAGGGAGAAGTTCGCCAAAAACACAGTAGAAACTATAAAATCCCTCACCTTGGCATGTAAACAGTTGAGTGAAATAAGCACCCAGACATATGAACACCTCATCGAGGATCCAAAGTTAAATATGATAGAGGCTCAGTTACAGGAGGTGTAGCAACAGGAATTTTCATTGCAGGCGCAGATGAAGCTACTCACAGTAGTATAAAGGATGAAGAGATCCTAGGAGAAGTGCATAGTACAGAAGAAGATCATTGTCCTCCAGGGTAAGGTGATGGAAGTGAAACAGAAGTTACAAATTGTGCAGGATGAATCTTGCAAGGTGTTCGAGGAGATCGATGGCCAGGGTTCACAATTAGATCAAGTAGTTACAGTCATAGAACAGTCTGTGCAAGGGCTTGTTACAAACCAGACATCCTAGGAGCTCGTTGAGCAGGAGGCTCAGGCGAAGCAGAAATTCGAGGCGGATTGAGTTAATCTCAAGGCTCTCAATTAAGTATTTTCTGGACATGAGTGACTTAATACAAGTCACAGGTGAGTGTTGGGGGCCTATTGGCCCTCGACCAAGTTTTGGGGAAACTTTGGTCAGTTTTGGCCCACTTTCAGACTTCGACACGCTGGTCGAAGAAGGAGCTCCTAGGCAGAGCTGAGATTGTGGATATCACCTATTTTGAGGGTTATGTGGAACTACTAAGGGGTCCTCTAGGGTTTTGTAATGGGTTTTTGGGATTTCAGACCATGGGTTTTCCCCATGTTTAGGATTTATTGTAAAGGTTTGTAAAGTATAAATAAAGAAGGATGTATTGTAGAAGTAGTTCATGTAGTTCTATGTGAAACAGAAGTGCTTTGTGCGAAGGAATGTATGTGGTCGAGGCTTTGTGCTCGACTGTTATTTTGTAGTAGGTGCTAAGTGTTGTGATAGATATTATGGCTCTATGCATTTGAACTATTTTTGGAAGGCAAAGAAGGAGGATCTAGTGCTTAGTGCGCATATCTCCTATCTTGCGCGAAGTTCGAATCTATGGCTTAGCACAGAGGAGTGACTGGGTGTAATATTTTGGAAAATAATAAATAAGCGAAGAAGTTTGTGGATGTATCCCCACCCTGGGGTGAACCACATATATCTAGTGTCTCATGGTTTTATTTGTGTTGTGTTATTTCTGTTATGAATCTTCTTAGTGCTTTGATTATGATGTGTACTAGATAGATATTTTGTTGCTTAATTAATTTACTTATTTTAAGGGTAAATGAATGTTAGATTTAAATTATAGTGCTAAGTGCGCAGGGTGCATAATCACTTGTTGTTACTGCACTAGATCTATATTTGTTTATGTTATGTGATATTAATGAGGTTAATAAACTAATGCATGTTCACTTACTAAGAGTTAAAAAAATATTCTGTGAAGTGCTCCTGTCACAGATCTGTGTCCCAGCCTAGTTACAAACACCTGCGTCCTGTAACCCCCCTACTTCTACCTCAGGTGAGACTTCGCCTGCTTCGCAGGTGTTGCCGAAAGGGTTGGTAGTTGGGGTTTTATTGGTGCGTTGTTAAGCGTTGAACCCTGGGTCTGCCCCTGTGGAAACAAGTCACTTGTTATGGTAGTAAAAGTGGTGAGGCACACCAAAACTGTCACAAATAAGCGCATTGATACCAACTATCACGGACCTGCAATCTTTCTAGATTTTTTTCTATGATACAAGTCCTCCCAAAATCATTCCAGCACCCAAGGTCATGTGACACTACCTTGCCTCTACCATAGTGACTTGGCCAATCTGTGCCTACTACAACCATATTACGCCTCTTCACTTTAGGTTTGACCATAACTTCTCCTAATCTATAACAATTTAGATTCCTATCCAAGTTCAACACAACTTAGTCCATCCAAAAAGAGGCATGTGTCCAACCACAACATTAAAAAATCGAATCAGTACTAACACTTAGCCAATTCACAATAATGCAAGGAAAATAAACACCCAACAATCAATAAAGAAGCCATGGTACACAACACATATGAATAGGAAGCACCCAAGGAAAGTGCCTAAAAATTTATTGTTGATGTTTGTAGCTTAGATAGAGACTTTCATAAAGTTTTTGTGTCAAACATGTGTGAATTAGTCCAAGTCAAATCTATTTTGCAATTCACTTTATTTATAAAGTAAAAGTATTTTAATTAGATGTTGAGTCTAATAAAGTGCATTTTTAATGAATTAGTGATTTAGGCTAATCTGAACCGTTGATCTCACTGAGAGATTGGGGTTTTAAATAAAGCATAATGGAAATTCAATGTACAGAGTAAAGACACATTCATTCTTCATGAAGGCAATTTTATCCGAAGGTGGAGAAAGAGGTCGAGGAAGAGAGAAAGCAGTGCAACAATGAGAGGATCAATTTGCAGTTATTGTAGGTTGAAGAACATAGGTGCAGCAACCATTCCATATAATTATACAAACATTTCTGTACAGATCCATATAGGTCGTATAGTCATATGGATGCATAAGCTCAGTAGGCTTCTCAAATATGTTTTTCATTTTTCTTTATTAGCAGGCAAAAAACCTAATTTTTGAGGTGCCCTTGCAAGTTTGGAGTATTTAATGATAAATTGATTTTGAAGGAAAAAAAAATTGTATTGGTTTCTATGCTTTCGTTCTTTATTTCCAGCTATATGTGTGATTGTTTCATGTTAATACATATTGATTTATGTGGTTGAAGAAGGTCCAAATCTGATTTATTTAATTAAGAGAAACATAGGAAAATAATCACCTAATGCCTGAAATTTTACATGGTATCAGAGCTACTTTGATTCAAAAGATCAAAAGAGTAGGATTTTTGTTTTCATATCAAGAATGGCATCATCTATCCTTGATTTCGAGGACATATTGGATGGTTCCTCAAATTTCCTATCATGGAAATTCAAGGTAACGCTTCTACTAGAAGAGAATAACCTCTCGAATATTGTCAAGGATGTAGTTTCTACACCGATAGATCCGTAAGATTTGGCAGTTCACACGAAGAAGGAAGTGAAATCCAAGTGGATGATCATGGATGTTATAATGGATATTTTGATTCCTCACATATCCAATAAAAATATGATGAAGGAAATGTTCGATGCCCTGGTTGGCCTTTAATAGAGTGAGAACATTAACAGGAATATGATATTTCACAAAAAATTGAGATCTATTGATATGACCAAATCATACACCATCACTTGTTACCTAATGAAGGTCACACATATTCGTGACCAACTTTTAGCAGTTGGGGAGAAGGTTGAAGACAAAGTGCTAGTAAAAAAGGCACTGAATGGGTTCTCACCTCTATGGCAAACATTTGTCTAGGGAGTTTTTACTCAGGAAAACCTTCCCTCCTAGGAAAGACTATGGGATGAATGTATCTAGGAGGAAAATCAGATGGAATCAAAGGGTAGAAGACAAGGAGGTGATAGTGGCCATGCCCTAATTGGTCAAATGAAGAAGGTGTTGGCATCGAAAGTCACTCCTGGATTGCAACAGGGGCAGAGCCCGACGCCCATCAGTTTAATGTCATGTTTTGTTTATAAAGAGATGATCAAATGGAAGTAAAACTCAGAACAATATCGTTTCAGCTCTGAAACTAGGCCAGGCATGCATGGGCAAGTGAGGTCTTAGATAAACTCCAAACAGTGAGCTATAATGAGGGTGAATAGGGGGAAGACGTGTATAAGGAGAGTGTGAGGGTCTGTTATAAACGTCAGGTTTCTAACAGACTGTGAGAGAAGGCATATAAAGGCAAGATCCTCTTACATCCAAATGCAGAAAACCAGAGAATACAATAATGTAACAATAAATCCTTTATCAAAACATAACTACAACAATTCATGCGAATTAGTCGATCATGAACTCTCCGATATAAGATGAAAACATAGATGGATTAGGAAAAATGTTTGTCATAAAACAAGAAATCTCAAATACAGATGCACAACCAGGATTTTAGAATGGTTGTTAAAACTTTACAATCAGGAGCTTTTCTCTACCATCGATGCTTACAAAAATGGCGAAAACGCCTACATATACTCAAAACAAAACACAGCAGCAAAAATGAGATAATGCATTAATAACATTGCATCTGCATGTCTTCTGACAGTCTGCGCATGCAGACTCGATGATCGTGTGCCTATGACAGACGCCATCTTAACTGCGTGTGGCTCCAGCAAGGGGAGTAGCTGAGCCATTAAGTGTCGAGCTAGCATGTTCAGACTTACTTCGGCTAGTCGAGGACTCAGGCATGGCTTCTCTGGAAAAATGGGCACACAGGACCCCCTTGAGTAGACTGCTTGCCAGACCCTCCATACCTTGCAATTAATGATTGAGGCGAGGCCTCAACCACCCTCTCTTTTCTTCATTCATTCCTGGCAGCTACCGGGAATTAAATCACATCGAATCGACATCTGAAGAATGCAGTCCCCCTTCTCTTGAATCTTAATTCGGCGCCTCTGGCTTCCCTGTACAACCCCTTCTGCTCCCTAGAGTGACCACGGGTTGTGACCCTTCGCCTATCTACCAGAGTGCTGTCGGCGCTTCGGGGTTCGCGGGTGAGAAAGGAACAGGACCTTTCTCCTTCAAAATCGTGATGGGCGGAATGCCGGGAGGGCCTAACGGTTGCCATGCGTTCCCCATGAGATGAGCGGCTGAGATGTTTTTTGGCGCTTTGGGACCCGAGTGGAAAAATTATAAACAATAGCGCCCCTCTTCCAGGCTTGTTCTTTTATGACCAGGTGCCAAAACCACGGGCCTGATTCTGGGCGCTATCGACATTTCGGGGTTCGGGGTTTTGAGAAGTGAAGGGATGAGGAGCGCTTACCCCTCGAACTCCCGAATGTCGACGTGACACGGATGTGTGCTGCGTGTCCTTTAGACGAACGGCCCAGATAGTATTCGTTATTGTAAAGAAGGCTGCCCCATTTACAGGCTCGCTTGACGTGACCTGGTGCTAAGATCGCAGGCTCAGCTCGAAAGGTGCTTCGGAACTTCGTTGATTGGAAATTTCAAAAGCAATGAACTAACACCACCTTGTCTCCCGAAACATCGATCTTCGATAGGCCGACTGGCTGCCACCTGTCCCGATCGAATCGGACGATCTAGATTTTCTTTGAACCATTGGCGCTGCCCTTCGTGCTAAACCCTGGGCAACTTGACAGCCCCAAAAACCCGATGACCATCGATTAACTCTATAGGCTGGATCTCGGCTGCCGATAGCAAAACTTTGCTCGCTCGCTTGACTTGCAACCGGAAAGTTGTGTCCTTCCGCTGTTGTACCTGGTTGTTTCATGTGCAACCTACAGCCATGGGTGCTCTCGAGCCCGGGACAAGAATTATCGCTAACATTAGGCTCCATGGGGGATAGAGACATCCCTGTGATGCTCTAAGAACTCATTCTGCAGCTTCAGTGCCTTGCCGTTGGGCTATGGAGTCAGGCTCAAAATATCTTGCTGTTGAAAATACAAGTCGAAAAATAAAAGCAACAAAATAAAGCTACGTGTTCAAAGGAGCTTATTTATATACATTCCTAATGCTAATAAAATATTTTACATGGGCTAGGTGAAAGAAAACTTCCACCATAGCCATCCAAGCAGCTTCCTGGATAGAAGCTCCTTTCTTCTGTCAATGATCATCAGCAGATGGTGTAGCCGTGACAGAAGAACGGTTACACTCATCAACTCCTCCTTACAGGCTGGAGTTGAGATGAAATAGGGCGGCTCCAAGGCATAGGGGAAATGCCACTCCATGTATTTTCTAACAGGGTCATCGAATGAGTGGCCATTTCCAAGGAATTGGCAAAATACAGCCTCTTCTGCTACACAGTTGTTCACACGCAGCCAAATGTCTCTGATAACCACAGGCGGGTGAATAACTGAAGTAGGCCCGCTGATCTCAGGTGGTGGCTGCTCACTGACTGGCTCTAAACGAAGGGTAGACTGTCCCTCTGGTTCTTTTTCCTCTTCTTGTTGGCTCTCCTCCAGGTCCGATTCATATTCATCATAAATAGGGACCATGGGGTGATTCTTCTTGCTGACTGGCTCTTCAGTATGTTTATAGTGATCGAATGTAGGATAAGCTTACATCTCATCATCACTATAATATTCATCAAAAAGGGGCTGACCCTTATCTTTATGATCCTCCTCCAGAATGGTGATCCCGTAAAAAATATTCGTTTCAGGGACAGTGGGACCCGCTGCTTCTGGTTGCTCATACATAATCTTCTTCCCAGGTAAAAATATATCGTGAGAAACAACTTGGAGAAAAAGAGAGGAGACCTCTTCCACAATAATCTCTTCTTTACAAATGGGAAGGTCTCCGTCCTCAGAAACAGGGTTGCTAGGAATATCTGCTTCAACCCGACATTTAGGTGAGACATCTACCATGGACCACATCTTATCTACAAACTCATAATCTCCACAAGAGGCGTGTTGATCTTCATGAACATCTAAAAGGACAGACGCATCTGATATGATGTCAGATGCTTCCATTCTCAAGCTAACACCACTCATATCATTCAACACCTCAAATTTTTCACAGCAGATGCTTTCCTCCACAGTAAGGGCTTCATCGCAGACATGGTCTGCAGGGCCAGCAAAGGCTTCACGAAGAAAAGAAAATTCTTCACAACAATTTTCATACAAACCATCAGCTGGATAGTAATATTTACAAAAAGCATTGAAAGTTGTATGAAAACCTGTTAAAGAGCGGATGCTCTCAGCGGGAAGAGATCGACACCACTCAAGAGAAGCTCCCTTCAATGAATACCTGAAGAGCTTAATCTGGACATCCTCATGCGTGATATTGTGTCGGTGAATAGCTTCATGGAAGTCCAGTAAATGCTCAACTAGTTCCTCCCAACTTGTTGCATGAAATTCAGGGAGGAAATCTTCCCATTGGTCTCTATCAGGAAGTGCATTAGGAAAACCAACTATTTGAGAAAAGTCACAGAAAGCAAACCTTTGAGCCAGAATTTTCTCCATGTCCGAACCCGATTGATTGATCGATCCTCGAATCATGGATTAGCCAGGTGGATCCTCGAATCATGGATTCGCCAGGTGAAAGATGCGCAGCTTCAAATATGCCTGGTCCTTTTTCACCATCAAAGGCCATATCTTAACGTTTTCGTTACCCCAGGAAGCTTCTCATACTGAGAAAGTAGCTGCTGAAACCTTCTTGAGAAATCTCCTTAGGGTCAGCTTTCAGGTGTGCTAATAGTAGTCACAACTGAAACAGTGATGTGGAAACAATGGAGTCGCCACAGTGGAGTCGCCAGGTGCACAGTAGCAATCTTTAAGGGCTTTGATGTCTGATGCACCTTCAGAATCAGAGGCTCAATGTCGTTCTTCCTAGGGAAAATCTTCAACTTCGTCCCTGGCAATGGCGCCATAAATGTTGGCATCGGAAGTCACTCCTGGATTGCAACAGGGGTAGAGCCCGACACCCATCAGTTTAATGTCACGTTTTGTTTATAAAGAGATTATCAAATGGAAGTAAAACTCATAACAATATCGTTTCAGCTCTGAAACTAGGCCAGGCGTGCATGGGCAAGTGAGGTCTTAGATAAACTCCAAACAGTGAGCTATAATGAGGGTGAATAGGGGGAAGACATGTATAAGGAGAGTGTGAGGGTCTATTATAAACGTCAGGTTTCTAACAGACTGTGAGAGAAGGCATCTAAAGGCAAGATCATCTTACATCCAAATGCAGAAAACCAGAGAATACAATAATGTAACGATAAATCCTTTATCAAAACATAACTGCAACAATTCATGCGAATCAGTCGATCATGAACTCTCCGATATAAGATGAAAACATAGACGGATTAGGAAAATTGTTTGTCATAAAACAAGAAATCTCAAATACAGATGCACAACCAGGATTTTAGAATGGTTGTTAAAACTTTACAGTCGGGAGCTTTTCTCTACCATCAATGCTTACAAAAATGGTGAAAACGCCTACATATACTCAAAACAAAACACAGCAGCGAAAACGAGCTACTGCATTAATAACATTGCGTCTGCATGTCTTCTGACAGTCTGCTCATGCAGACTGGACGATCGTGCGCCTATGACAGACACCATCTTAACTGTGCGTGGCTCTAGCAAGGGGAGTAGTTGAGCCATTAAGTGTCGAGCTAGCGTGTTCAGACTTCCTTCGGCTAGTCGAGGACTCGGGCATGGCTTCTCTGGAAAAATGGGCACACAGGACCCCTTTGAGTAGACCACTTGCCAGACCCTCCATACCTTGCAATTAATGATTGAGGCGAGGCCTCAACTACCCTCTCTTTTCTTCATTCATTCCTCGCAGCTATCGGGAATTAAATCACGTCGAATCGGCGTCTGAAGAATGCAGTCCCCCCTCTCTTGAATCTTAATTCAGCACCTCTGGCTTCCCTGTAAAGCCCCTTCTACTCCCTAGAGTGACCACAGGCTGTGACCCTTCGCCTATCTACCAGAGTGTTGTCGGCGCTTCGGGGTTTGCAGGTGAAAAAGGAACAGGACCTTTCTCCTTCAAAATCGCGATGGGCGGAATGTCGGGAGGGCCTAATGGTTGCCACGTGTTCCCCATGAGATGAACGGCTGAGATACTTTTTGGTGCTTTGGGACCCGAGTGGAAAAATGATAAACAATAGTGCCCCTCTTCCAGGCTTGTTCTTTTACAACTAGACGCCAAAACCATGGGCCCGATTCTAGGCGCTATCGGCATTTCGGGGTTCGAGGTTTTGAGAAGTGAAGGGACGAGGAGTGCTTACCCCTTGAACTCTCGAATGTCGACGTGACATGAATGTGTGATGCGCGTCCTTCAGACGAATGGCCCAAATAGTATTCGTTATTGTAAAGAGGGTCTCCCCATTTACAGGCTCGCTTGACGTGACCTGGTGCTAAGACCGTGGGCTCAGCTCAAAAGGTGCTTCGAAACTTCGTTGATCGGCAATTTCAAAAGAAATGAACTAACACCACCTTGTCTCCCGAAACACCGATCTCCGATAGGCTGACTGGATGCCACCTGTCCCGATCGGATCAGACGATCCAAATTTGCTTTGAACCATTAGCGCTGCCCTTCGTGCTAAACCCCGAGCAACTTGACAGCCTCGAAAACTCGATGACTGTCGATTAACTCAATAGGTTGGATCTCGGATGCCGACAGCAAAACTTTGCTTGCTCGCTTGACTCACAACCGGAAAGTTGGGTCCTTCCGCTGCTGTACCTGGGTGTT
This sequence comes from Picea sitchensis, assembly GCA_010110895.2. NCBI lineage: Eukaryota > Viridiplantae > Streptophyta > Pinopsida > Pinales > Pinaceae > Picea > Picea sitchensis. The sequence continues at coordinate 22,674 of SNQJ01S0022407.1, read as the reverse complement.
TCTTGTGCAACCTACATCCCTGGGTGCTCTCGAGCCCGGGACAAGAATTATCACTAACAGAAGGGAATAGGTAAAGGGCCAAAAAAGGATAAGGAAAAGAGTGAGGATACAACCTCGTAGCCAAGGGAGAAGGACTTGAGTAAAATCAAGTGTTTCATATGTCATAAGAATGACCATTTTGCATCACATTTTTTGGAGAAAAAGGGTAAAGGGAAGCAGCATCACCAAGTAGGAGCCTCAACTGAAACTCAAATGAACGAGTTTACCTACAAATTCGAGAAGGATTTATTGATGGTACCTTTCCTCTCTTCCATCATAGTTCCGAAGAACGCGTGTTATGTGGATAGTGGAGCATTAAGGCATATGGAATTAGCCTGAGAACTATTTTTTATTCTAACACAACACATCTTAGGAGTTCAATTCAAGCTTGGTGATGATTCCAAGTATCTAGTAGTAGGATTGGTACCATTCTTTTCTGACTCCAGTAAGGTAACAATTTAGACTTTGACGATGTGTTATTTGTTCTAGGTATCATGAAGAATTTTCTTTCAATTTTGGTTATGGAAGATAAGGTATTTGTAGTAGAGTGAAATAACCTTCAAGTCCTCATCAGATCAAAATATTATATCCCATCATAAACGCAAGTGTTCAATGTTAGGGAAGGTAATTTATACATGTTGCAGGGTGAACTTGTTCAATCCCTAGTGCATAACACAAAGAACTTGTGTGATTTGTGGCAACTGCGTCACAAGGAATTGCCTATTCTAAGGGAGATAGTCACAGGTATTCCAAATTTCAGTATTGAGAAGCAAGGTGTATACAAAGGGTGCACACTTGGCAAGCATGGCAAGGTTGCTTTCCCAAGAATTGAGCAAAGACATAAGGGGGTCCTAACTCTGGTGCATTCGGATGTGCATGTACCAATGTTATTAGCATCAATCATAGGAATAATGTACTATGTTTCCTTCATTAATTACTTCTCTCAAAAAACTTGGGTCGACTTCCTAAATACCAAGGATGAAGTATTTAGTAGGTTTCATGGGTTCAAAGCTCTTTTTGAGAACCAAATAGGGAAGAATAACAAGATTTTAAGATCGGAAAATGGGGTTGACTATACCTCCAAGGAGTTTGAAGGTTTACGTAAGGAGACAGGGATCAAGAGGGAGTTTATTGTTTCATACAACCCACAACATAATGGACTTGTAGATAATAAGAATCGATCCATCATAGGGGTTGGTAAGGCCATGAATCATGACCTTGACTTATCAATGTTTATTTAGGAAGAAGCATGCAACACAGCAGTATACATCCAGAACATGTGTCAGCATAGGATCTTGGAGGACAAGACATTGGAGAAGGATTTCATGGGTGTGAAACCAGAGGTGAGTCATTTTCACATTTTTGGTTGTCTAGTTTACATTCATATACATGTAGAGAAGAGGACCAAGTTGGAGCCCTCCAGAAAGAAGGGTTTGTTTGTGGGTTAGAGTGATACTTTGAAGGTCTTCATTCCAAATCATAGGAATACATTCATAAGAAGGGATGTAAAGTTTGAGGAATTTTCTTCTAGGAAGTATGATGAGCATATTCCAATGACAGAGCATGAGGAGTAGGAAGCTTCAAAGGTTGATCTTGGGTCACCAATAGATTTTAGTTCAGTGTATCAACCTTCAAGTAAGGAGGAGGAGCCATTGGCTCTTTCTAGTTCTATCAGGAGACCTTGATGATTCAATTATACATTGAGGGATGATCAGGAGTACATTGAGGCTCATAGGAGCACATTCAGGGAAATTAGACCTTCGAAGAATTTTTCGAACTACATGGCATTGATGAGTAGCATCATATATTCCAATCCTTCCAGTTACCAAGATGAAACATACCAACAGGTATGGTGGGATTCAATGGTGGAGTACACTTCCATCATGAAGAATGATTCATGGGACATTGTGCCAAGACAAGAGCGGAAGTCATTGGTGACTTCCAGGTGGCTCTACAAGATCAATAACGTTGCATATGGAAACATAGAGAAATACAAAGAGATGTTTGTGGTGAGAGGATTCTCCTAGGAGGGAGTGGAGTATGAGGATACTTTTTCTCCATTCACCGAGTACACTTCCATTAGAGAAATGATGTCCTTAGTCTCCATTATGGGATAAAGGACACATCAGATGGATGTAAAGTCAATTTTCCTCAATGGGATAATTGAGGAAGAAGTGTACATAGAGCGGCCTCATGGATTTGAGATCAATGGGAAGGAGTCCCATGTTTGCAATATGAAAAAGTGTTTGTAGCGACTCAAGCAGGCACCAAGAGAATGGTATTCCAGGATCGATAGATACCTACAGAGTATGGAATTCACCAAAAGTGAAGAAGATCCTAACTTATATTTCATATTTGTTGAGGTTCATCTACTCATTTTGGTTTTATATGTAGATGACATGTTCCTTATAGAATCATAGAAGCTCATTGTAGGGTTCAAGGTAGATATGGCAGCTAAGTTCGATATGAAGGAAATTGGCATGATGCATTACTTCTTGGGGTTGGAGATTTGGCAGAGACCAAGGGAAATTTTCCTTGGGCAGGGTAAGTATGTTGTTAAGATCCTAAAAATGGATTCTGAATGGAGGACTGCAGACCCATGGCCATGCCTATGATGACTAATATGAAGAAGGTCACTACTTAAAATTCAGATATGATGGCTCTCATGTTGTACAAGAAGTTGATAGGTTCCTTGGTGTATCTAGTCAACACTAGGTTAGATATATGCTTTGCAGTGAACACCTTGAGCCAGTTCATGGTGGAGTTGAGGAAGAAGTATTGGGTAGAATCAAAACATTTTCTTAGATACTTGAGAGGAACAGTGGAGTATGGATTGAAATATCTTAGAGATGGTGAGGTGAAGTTGCAAGGGTATATTGGGAAGGCCAAGTAGTAGACAGGAAGAGCACCTCAAGATGTTTCTTTAGTTTTGAATTAGTGATGATATCCTAGTTCAGTAGAAAGAAAACTTCAATGGAACTTAGCTCAGCAGACAGGGAGTATATGGAATCTAGTACCTCTAGTTGTGAACTTATATAGCTTCTCAAGTTACTAGTAAGATTATTTGATCAAAAGTTGGATCCCACAATCATTTACTGTGATAATTGTAGTTGTACCAAAATCTCTAAGAATCTAGTATTTCATGAGAATTCCAAGAACATAGATATCAAGTATCATTTCATTCAAGACAGGATTTAGAAAGGAGAAGTGAAGCTCCAGTATGTACCCAAAGATCAACAAGTTGCAGATATTTTGACCAAGCCCTTAGAAAAAGGGAAGATTGAAGCAATTAGGATCAAACTTGGACTGGTGTGGAATTCCTTGTGGATTAAGAGAGAGTGTTGATGTTTATAGCTTAGACAAGAACTTCTGCATAGGTTTTGTGTCAAACATGCGTGATGTTGTCCAAGTAAAATTTATTTTGAAATTCAATTTATTTTTGAAGTGAAATTTTTCTAATTAGATGTTGAGTCTAATAAAGTGTGTTTTTAATGCATTAATGATTTAGACTAATATCAACCATTGATCTCACCGATAGATTAGGGTTTCAGCTAAAGTCTAAAGGCAAGTCAAGGTAGAGGGTAAAGACACATTCATTCTTCACAAAATAATTTCTTCTGAAGGTGAAGAAAGAAGTTGAGGAAGAGATAAAGTAGTGCAATAGTGAGAGGATAAATATACAGTCATTGCAGGTTGAAGAACATATGCACAGTAGTGATTCCATACAATCGTATGAATAGTTTTGTACAATCATAGCGATAGGTCGTACATTCATACAGACATGTCAGTTCAACAGGCTTCTCATATATATTTAGTAATTTTCTTTATCAAGGGGGAAAAAACCTCTTTTGTGAGGTGTCCTTGTAAGTTTGGAGTATTTAATGATACACTGATTTTGAAGGAAACATTTCACGTATTTTTTTTTATGCTTATGTTGTTTATTTCCAACTATATGTGTGATTTTTGCATGTTAATAAATATTGATTTTTATGGTTGAATAAAGTTCAAATCTAATTTATATAATCAAGAAAAACATAGAACAGCAGTCGCACAGTTCCTAAAATTTCACATTTTTTATATGAAGAATGTTTACATCATACAATAGGGGAGTTGCAACCTACTACTTGCAACTCAACTACATATGTACAAAAAAACCAATACAAACAATATTTTGCCTTTTTCCTAATAGACTTGAACAATCCAACTCTTGAAGCTTCTGCAAGTGTGTCTCCTACATGCCATGTCTTAGTGTTCACTCACCTAGGTAGTGCAAGTCATTCCATTATGCCTAACTTGGAACTTGGCATAATTGTATAAATCCTTGCACTCTATGAGAGTGAATTCATACTTATTGCTTCTTTCCTTAGAAATTTGAGGTACCCACCTATATATATTAGCTTGTTATGCACTTCCAATCCCCCTTCATTTCAAGATGGACCTTGTTTACGATTAAAATCGCAACAATGAATTCTTTCCAAAAAGTATTTCTAAATCCCTATTATTTAAACTATGCTAATCATATAATACTAGTAGGTGGGACCCCCTTGTAGACTAGAGGCTCAAAGATAGACATATCACACATTTTTCTGCTTTTGTTTTGATGATGCATACATAGTCCTACATGGTTGACAATGCATTCTTGGGTTTATCTTGACATAGTAACAGGTGGATGATGCATTTTATGGGATGTTTCTGCAATTCAAGGCATTATTTTTTGGTTATGATGGGCATGTACTCACAGTTGTTATGATTTAACCATGTCACAAATCATCATGATCGGTTACCTAGCCACATATATATAAGACATATGTTAGCGACATCATAATCAAAAGAAGGAAGAAAATCTATGAAAAAATCTTAAAGGAAAGGAACTTATGTTTGAGCTATGTTAAAAGGTTATATGCAAATGGAAAAGTAAAAGTGATGTTAGTGATAATCCTAACTATTATACTATGGTTGGTTAGTGGCTATGCAATTTTTATTAGATTTGATTTGGCTGAATATAACATTGCAATACATATGATATGGCATAGAACTTGTCAAAAGATAACGTGTGAATGTTTGGGTGGCACATTGGGCAAGGGATATCGTTGCAGATTTCAATTGTTTGGGCATTGAATACATGGTTAAATGAATTGGTGAATATTTGGTTGTCTTGTACTTCAAAATTGAATAGGATAGGAGATGGAAGCAATGTGCAGTAAATGCATGTCACTCCATACTCCCCCTATGGGCCGTCACACTAGCATTGTTCCTTGTTGCATTTTCGGACTGTTAGTTGTGAAGCTTCGCATTTCAGGCTCTTGGAGACGGCTCGGCCAGCTCGCCCTTTGGTCCAGGTGGATATTGGTGGCCACCAGCCTATTCCACTTTGAACCACACCATTGTTTCTTTTAGTTTTTCAGTTTCCTTAATTGTAGCACAATTTACTATTTTTAGCAGTTTTTCAGGTCCTGAACTTTTGGAGCCCTTTTGAGGCCCTAAACGACGTTTTTTGGGCATGAATGATCCGGCTTTGATGAATTCATTTCAAACTCGATATTCATTGTCAGCAGTGTAGTCCTCAAATAGATATTTCTAACAATGTATCATGTGCATCAAACGTAGATAGTATGCCAAAGTTACGACCCTGGGAAATTCATGTACCAATTTACCCCAATGGGGCCCATATTCTGGTGTTTCATCTCCTAGGGTTAGGTTTCTTGATGTTTAGGGTTTTCCATTGTTTCTCAATAATATATAGGCCTTCGAGCCTCATTGTAACATAGATTTTAGAGGCCAGTAGACGCCACATATCTTCTCAGAGATAAGCTACTAGTGCCCGAGCTATTTTATGTATTGTTAATGAAATGAAGTTTTACTTTTATTGCATCTCTGCGTTTATATGTATTTTTGTATTTCATTGTGTTCCTACATAAATCTGGATCAGTGGTATCAGAGCAGTCTGAGTTAGGGATCGATCTGGTTGAACCGTTGCAAGATCAGCCTCACAAACCCCGGCGGCCGCCCATGGGGGAAGATAAGAAAGATGAGGGAGAAAGAGATATTATCAAATTATTACTCGAGGAGGCCCTCGAGAAACAAAGGAACATGATGATGGAAAAAATTTCTCAGATCCTTCAACGGTTGCCCACTGGCAGCGCATCTACATACAACAGCTACTCTGGAGGCACCACTCCTTTTAAGTTACAAGTAAACTTTGACATTCCCATATTTGAGGGCCAAATAGATGCATATGTCATTGATAGATGGTTGAATCTGTTAGAAGTATATTTCTCGGTTCATGACTTTTCCGACTGAGAAAGGATTATTTTTGCACTCTTTAAATCCGCCCCCCATGTCAAGGACTGGTGGGAAAACTACTGGGAGCAACAGAGCGAGGGGGACCCCTCTCTATTCTTGATCGCACCCACTTGGAATTCTTTCTGAGCTGCCATCAAGGAATAATATTATCCCATGGGGAGATGTGAGGAAAAATACATACAATGGACTACGTTGTGGTAGTAAAGGGACCAAGATGTGCATGAGATGACGAATATCTTCCATATCCTACGCACAAAGTTGGGTATCAAATATCCGAAGAAACATTTGGTTCTAAAGTACTGCAGTTGTCTTCATAGATACATTCAGGAGGAAATGGAGTTCCTCGACATCTCCTCGTGTGGTGCGGCATACCAGTATGCTGCCAAGATTGAGAAGAAGTTCAAACAGAAGAAGCAAGACTTTGGGTCTGTGAATCAGAAGCAAGGGAAAGGTACCCCCAAACCACCAAACAAACGACCAAGACAAGGCAGGGTGGCCCAGGACAACCCGCCAAAGCCACAAGAAAAGAACAACATCACAAAGCCAAAAAAGGGCATGGGGAAGTGGTGTGAGATCCATAAGATCTCCACTCACAACACAAGTGAGTGTCAGGCCAAGAAATCACTGGTAGCCAAGTTGAAGGCTTCTAAATCGGATGCAGGCTCGGATAATGAATCTGAACCTGACAAGGGGAATGATAGGGGGAAGCATATTATCTATGCGAAGCCCAATTCCATCGTTGCCACCACAAAGATCCAGAAGAAGGAACCAGAAGATACAGAGGAGGCAAAGCACCTCTTCCATTCCCATATGTGGGTAAAGGGTTCCCCGTTGCAGTTCATTATCGATAGCGAGAGCCAGAAGAACCTCATCTCAATAGATTTCTTGAAACGGTTGGGCTTTTCAACCACATCACACCCACAACCATACACCATCGGGTGGCTGCACCAAGGATGGGACCTTCGTGTAAGATAGCAATGTCGCCTTCCCTACAGCATCAAGCCCTTCACGGATGAGGTATTATGTGGCATTGCTCCTCTTGATGTTTGTGATGTATTATTAGGACAACCATACTTGTGGAAGCGACATGTTGTGTATGAGTCTAGGCCTCATGTTGTTATTATTATTTTGGGGAATAAGCTATACAGGATACCGAAAATATCACCGCCTACAACCATCTCTTTGGTTACTGCAAAACAATGTAGTAAGTTCATTGCCAAAGCTAGGAAATTTGTTTTCCTGATGATCCACCCTCCAGGAAAGAAGAATATTGTGGCTAGGACCTCCAGATAGGACCTCTCTCCATGAAAACAACAAATGGATAAGTGTTGGTTGTGGAGCCTGATTATCTTCCTGATTTAGAGGTATTTTACTTTTAGACATGTTTATACCCCATGAAGTATTTATACCCCATGAAGTATTTACAC
>SNQJ01S0022406.1:128755-142182 GCA_010110895.2 Picea sitchensis | reverse complement strand
AAATTGGATAAAGAAGAATAATTTCAAGGCTCTAGATGAATTTTTGGATCCATTAAGTGAGGAAGAATCTGTATCAAGGATGATAGAATTGATGACTATATTGGATGCATCATGTTGTCGTTGGATGTGAAGAATGCTACTTGTTAGTTACCTTAATTTACAACCTCATCACTTGGTCAATGTGTCATGCCACGATTGGATGTGAAGAATGCCAAATTTCAACTATCCTTGTTTCCACCTCATCATCTAGTCCCTATGTCAAGTTGTCATTACATGTGAAGAAGGATTAAGGGGCGAACATGGGTGGATTAGTTAGCTCTGGTTACCACTTGGTCCACGTGTCATGTTTTCATTGGATGTGCATTGTGAAGAATGCCACAAACTAATGCTTAAAGATCCTAAGCCAAAAACACATCTTGATCTATAATCTCTAGCAGAAGTTGTCATGAACCTCAACAAAAATCCTGAAGGGTAGACAGATCGAAGAAATTCCATTTTTTGCAATTTGAAAACGAATTCAAAGACCTGCAGTTTTGGCAGCTTAACCGAATTTGAAAAGGTGTTGTTGGTTGCCGAATCTCGGGACTTTCGACATCTTATCCTACTCTGTTTCAGGCACGTAAGTTTCCAAAAGCGCAAACACAAGCAAAACGTTAGTATTTTTGCCCAGATTGAACATTTTTTCTGCCAAATCATTCGAGGAAGGTTTCAAATGAATTATAACTTTAAAATGGATAAATATCATCCTCGTTTTCAGGGTTTAGTGGAAAATATGAAGGATAAAAGGCTCAAAATTTATCCTATTTTTGGTTGAAGATTTGCCCAGGTGCCAGAAAAGGATCTCGAGTTGCCTTGTCACCACCTAAAAGACTACTGAAGATGTCGAAGATTGTTGAGGTTTATAGTGAGGTTTATATGGACTCGTAGTCCTACGTGTTTGGACTCCTAGCCCTATGTGTCTTAGAAGACATAGGTCTGTGTTGAAAAAAACTATATTTGAGGTAAAGACCATAGATGCTATTTACTTAAATGGAACTTAAATAGTTCTTTGTAGAGTTGAATTCAAACAAAAAGTTCCCAAATGTGAAAAAAATCCTCAACCTCTTCATGAAATATTGTGAATCTATGGTGCATGTACAAATATGTGAGATGTGGGTTTATGATAATATTTTGAAATTTCCAATAAAATTCTCCATTGACCTTGTGTAAACCATTCCATTTGGTGTTTGTTGCACTAAGTGTAAATAACAATGTTGGAGAATTATAAGACGTAAGTTGGGTATGAGTTATTTGTTACCTCTTTATTACCTTTTCTTTTCATTGTATCCGTATTTTGTATTGATCAAATGAGGAATTAACCCGAAACTGATGCCAATAGACACAAACTCAATCCTAAGGCCAACTAAGGAGAAAAACAACACATGCTAATTAATCTAGGAGTCAAGCATGCAAACAAACCTTCTCATAAACAAGCGCTAGTTGGTGATGGAATCCAACATCGTAGAATCAATGCATGAAGGGGCTGAGTTTCGGTGGGTGGGAAAGTTACGTTGACAACCTGCTTAACGAACTAACGCCCTGGTGCAAGTTATCTCACTGAGAAGTGGGCAACCCTCCAAGGAGTCCGAGTGAGTCTAGCCAACGTCGATCTCATGTACAACACCACCTTCCCATTGTTGTCACCTTGTGTAGGAAGTCTAAAATATTATGGCCTCTATGGTACCACCTACTATACCAAAGCAGAGGGGGGACAATCGATAGTCGACACCAAGACCAACAAAGCAGGGTTGATTACTCTGAGGGCCCCAATGCGACCTCGTGATTGACCCTTGTGTTAGAAGGGCTTCCCAAAGTTAGTGATATAGCAACTGGATTTCACTCCCTAACTCAAGGCTTTATGTTTGTTTAGAAGCTTTGGAAAGTTATTCTCACAATCCTATTCCAAATCTCTACACCTAAGTTAAGATGGGTTTGAAGAGCCCTAGAAAAGTTGCTAGATAAACTTTAATTAGTGCTTGATTTTGGGTTGTTGTTACTCAAAGGAGTGGTCATGAAACTGATGGCATTTTGCCTCGACTCTTTAAACCATGCAAGAGGAAAATTAAATGCAAGAAATTCAACTTCGATGAAAACTAGCTATGGGAAGGAGCAAGAGGTTTTAAGCAAAGAAATAATTTCTTGATAGATTACTATGTGTGCAGTACTGCAAAATGACCCAAATTTTAAAAATACCATGCAAATGTCACAGTTCACTTAGTACACCTATAAACCTACTTGGTTCCACGTATCTTGTTGAGGTAGAGGATTTCATGGCATATTTTTTGATCGATGATGCAATACTTGATGTTGCATGGTGTCTTGTTGAGTTTGGGCATTGTATCAATTTCATTCATATTTTTGGGCATCTTCACATTTCCCAATGTAATTCACATTTATCGAGGTAATTCATGATTCCCAAAGCATTGATAAAATTTTATTTTGGCTATTCGTGGTTAACCAAAGCTTCTCATGCCTTGGCACATTCCAAATTTATGAAAGCTCACCTTATTAACTCATTTTGAGGCATCTGTCACATCAATTGATGAGATGTTTACCTTGGAGTTTGCATGAAGGTTTCATTTGGCATGTGTGGGTTTATTCAACCATCCAGTAGATTGGAGAGGACATTGGAATGATTTAAGGAGGTTGATTACACCTTGTTGGCTTCACATTTGACATATTAGAGATGATTTAGAGGAGTCCATCCATTTTTTAGGGTTACATTCATCACTTGTGAAGCCTTCTTCGCCTTGAAGAGCCATCTGTCCACTTGGAAGGGGATTGTGAGTCCTTTTTTACATGTTTTATTAGGACATATCATTCACCTCCAAGTGGAATTTGGGCACCATGAATAAGTTAGTTTTGAACCAAGAATGGGTCTCAAGGTCTAACGAAGCTCAAGGGAGGGAAACAAGGGACTTGTTCCCTAAGTGAAAATTCTTAGGACTTGTTCCCTAAATGAAAATTCTTAGGCTTAACATTCTTAGAGTGGATAAGGTAGTTGTGTTACTATTTTCTTTCGTTGAGTGAGAGTGAGAAAAAATGCATAGTGTTGGTCTCTTGGAAAAAAGTAGCAATTCCCAAATCACAAGAAGGATGGGGTCTCAAGAATATATATTTTTTCTTAAATTATTTAGTTGATAAAAATGTTTGGAGTCTCCTCCAAGGTACCAAATTATGTTTGCATGTCATAAAGGATAAATACATAGCTCCAGACTTAGTGGAGGACTAGGTAATAATTCCTGTTAAAAAATACCAAAATTCCTCGGTTATTTGAAAACCAATTATCACATCATTCCCCCTGATTGGAAATTTCCTGGTATGGCATGTTGGAAAGGGAGATAATGTCCAATTAGGGTTGGAATTGTGGGTAGAAATCATAAAATCCTTCAATTTACCTATTCCCCTCATTCAATAAATAGATCATAGAGGCTTCAACACTCTAAGGAAAATTGCAAAAGAACCCATTTAAACCTGTAGTTGGAAATAAATATAGCTCTCTTGGAGAGAGTTTGGTCTTAGGGAGGATCGGGTAGAAATATTGAAGGACTTCATAAAAATCCTTAAAAATATTCTTTATAAAACTTGGTGAGGAGGAGAATCAACTTATATGGTATTTTAATCCTTGTTTCTTCATCAGTTTCTTGAATGGGGAACTCAAAGATCACAAGTTGTTTTTATCCTTCTTCAACCATGGTATGATGAGATTAATATTCTTGACTATGCCCAATGTCTTGGTCAGCAAAGGGATTCAAAAAAATACATAATCGTTCTTGAGTTAACTCAACAAATTATTTGATGATTAGTTGGATGGTTTCTACATAGTCATCTTGTTGCTATCCTTGCTCACTTGTACATGTTTTAGTCACACCGAAAATATATTTTATTGATAAAAAAAAATGAAATATATCTATAGGTTGATGCAAATGAAGAAACATACTGATTTTTCTGTCATTGTTGGTGATCCCCTGAGTGTCTCTGTCTCTTCTAAGGGTGTTCGGGTCTCCTCGATTTCTTACACTGTGGTGTAGATCCTCCTTGTCTCCTTGCTAGGCTGGACTGTCAAATTTTATTGTGGTGTAGGGCCTCCTTATCTCCATTGCATGGGGGTTCTCTCCTCCCTCTCGATGATTGAGCGTATTCACTATAAATAGGAGTATGCAATATGTAGGTCTCCACTACATGGGGGTTCTCTCCTCCCTCTCGCGGGCTCAAATGGCGTGGTTTCAGGGGTTTCGCTCCACTGCACGAGGGTTCTCTCCTCCCTCTCACTCTCGGCCTCCCTCTTGCTGAGCTCGAATGGCGGGGTTTTGAGGGGTTTCGCTCTGCTAGTAGATGAGAATGACGAGGTTTTGGGGGTTTCTCTCTGCTAGTATATGGGTGCGACTAGATGACTAGTGAATGTTGCTATAGTGTTGTTGTTTCATGTGAATGGGTGCGGTCTCATTATGCAATTTGATTTTTTTTTTTTCTTTGTTATTTTGTTTGAAATTTGTTTTTGATTTTGATTTTTAATGCTTTGATATATTCAATGTTTTTAATATATATCAATTATATATTAATTAATATAATATATATAATTGATATATAATAATAATAATAATAATAATAATCTATTATTTTCTAAACAAATAAAGAAACACTTCAACAAAAAAATCAAGCCATGCAAAACAAGATTGTGTAATTAGAAAAGAAAAATCAACAAGACAAATTCAAAGTTGGATAATGACACCATTAGGAGTTTTTTTGGTTAATTTGTAGCCTTGTGCATGGCCATTGGTCTCTAGAATATGACATCTAGGTCCTAAATTATTTATATAGAACCAAAAAAAAAATCATGACACGATGTCTCACTTTAATGTATTTGACCTAATATTTGTACATGAGTGTCATTTATATGTTTTTGATACTACATATGGGTGTCGGGGCCTTGACCATGGTTGTAGTAGGGAAACACGCCTTAATCCTTTAACCAAGGTAAAGGGAGGTAAACAACAACTCAAGCCCCAAACATATAATATCTATCTCAAGCACCATGAACAAGTCCTCAGGTCACCACACAAGACCATGGATGGGTCACAAGAACTTATATATCATCAAAGAATGAAAACAAGTGCCTTATAATATTGTTGAAGATTCTGAAACTGATCAAGAGCCTTGAACAAGTCCTCAAACCAACATAACAAAAATTTGGACTTTAAGAGGGATATAGGAATCACGATTAGGTTTTGTACATTGAAAATGGGTGTAGAGGCATAAACATGGCAAGTTGGAAATAATGGCCTAAATCCCTAACTAAACCTTCTCGAGTTCATGAAGCACCATCTGAAGAGTATAGTATCTCACATTCTCAATGAAAGTTTGACTATGTTGAAACAATACAAAATATTCATTAAAATCTAAATGGTAATATTAGGAAAACCCAAAAAGATTTAGAGATTTGATCTATAATGCCAATACATTGTAGTCTTTATCTATCAACCTCACAATCACATCCCTTACTACTGATGTGATGAAATAATTGACACATAAGAAACATTGACATATTTTCTTGGATAAGAGCTTGACGTGTCTATATTTTCCTTTGTGATAGTAAGGTTGTTGTCATCATTGATGGTATGTTATGAAACTATCCTATTGATATTATAACATCCCTTTGTATATTTTATTTGGATTTGTGATAGTAAGGTTGTTGTCATCATTGATGGTATATTATGAAACTATCCTATTAATATTCCAACATCCCTTTGTATATTTTATTTGGCTTTTGAGCTTGCCATTTTATCTTTATTGAATTGAAGAATAGTCATTACTGGAATGAATCCTCACTTTTATACTCTTCCCTTACTATCTTTTTCGAATTATCTTTGTAGAATTGAAGAATAGTCATTATTGGAACAAATTATAATCTTCCATTACTATCTTTGTCGAATTGAAAAATAGTTTTTTCATAACATGTTTGTTATTTTTTCCTTAGTACACATCATGTTATGAAATTTGTAATTTGTTTGTGATATTGTTAAAAATTATTTCTTAAAAGACATGATGGGTTGCATCACAATATTTCAAAAGTTTTTTCATACCAATTGTGTAAAAATAAAGGCTTTTAACAATATGATTACTTATTTCTAAACTTTTAATCATTTGTATGACTAAAAGTTTCCTAATTATAACACGAATCCTAGATTTTAATAAAGATAGAAGTAATTGACATTTGCTTGCATTACGTTTTTATTCAAAATATTATTTAATAATTTTGTATAATTGATAATGAATAGTTTGGTTAGATAGCTTACCTACAAAGATTTGTAGGTCATTTTCGTCATGGCACTTGAATGTGTTTAGGAGTGTTGTGGTGCATTTCCAAGTTTATGTAAGGGTGTTGGACTCATAAATGCTCATGTATGAAAATGAAATGCAATAAATGTTCATGTATTGTTTGAGGAATGTATAATTTTTCAAGAAGAGATTGAACTAGAGGAACCTCCTCTTGGAAAATTTGTGAACCATTTCCCTCTCTAATTTCATCATAATTGTAATTATATCCGATCAAAATAACCATCATTTACTCATCAAGGATTTGGAATGGCCTATAATAAAATCCTAGATTTTTTTCCTATTGTCATGGATTAGAAAGGATCATAACATTTATTGATATATAAATTTGAATGGAATCTATTCAAAACCTTCAATTCACCATACCTAGCCTTGTATTTTCTCTTATTTTAATGTCTTTTTGACTAGGTTGCACTATCCTCAAAGGATTTCTTGATTGATTACATATGATCCCCATATTTCCCATTCAATTGGTTTGGAGTAGTATAGAATATGAAAGTTGAGGTATCTTCCATATCCTAAACCTTTTTTGTTCTTGTTGAATTTCAACTCTTCACACGGTCTTACAATTATTTTGGAAAAATCATGCTTCACATGTTTGATTCCATACATTCATGAATGTTTTCTTTTATCAATTGATCCATCATTATCACATTTTGTTTCTATAACCTTTCAAATTGTTGGATAGAATCATATAAAGAGTCATGTAACTGATTAATTTCTTGATTGACATTTTGCACATGTTTTCCTCATTTACCCATTTTTAGATATTCAATTGTGTCATGCTCGCTTACTTTATGTCTCGCTTTCTTGAAATTGTCACCAACAACCTTAGGGTGTTATGTGCTACTGATCATACACCAAAAATAGTTATTATATAATGATTTGACTTTCATGTATCTCACTTGAAGACTATTGTGAATAGACAATGACCTCCTTATTCAAGTTTAAGCAGGTATTGAACTCAATTGATTTTTTACCTTAAAAACATCTTATTAAATTTGAAAGGGTTTGTAAATCCACCCTTTGTATAATTCAATGATTCATTTTAATGAATCAAACTTATCTTTTAATTTGTACAATTCAATGACTCGATAAACTATTCACTCAAAGAGAATTGTTCTCAATGGATTTACGATTTAATTTAACTCCAATGTATTAAAGTTCAATGGCACTAAATGACCCAATCAATAATGTGATGTTTTTGAAGATGATTCTTGAACCTTACACCATATTTCTTGTTGAATTTCAATTATTTTATGCCTTTTTACTTCATGTGTGTATGGTGTAAGGACTAGGTGCAATTGTAATTTTTAAGTGTCCAAACTAGACACAAATTAACGTCATCATTCATCCAAGAAATTATCACCACACATGATTTGAGTTGATGATCCTCCACGCCAAGTCGTCCCTTGGTGAAAATAAATTAGTAACATGAAGATCACACTCCCTTATATTAGTCTTAGTATGTATCTAGGGAAATTCAGACTAAAATTGCCCAATGGATTCTCAAGAAATATTGTGAAAGTGATATTATTAACTAGGGTGGAGGAGGAGCCATTGCTTCCTTGGCTTGATGGTGGAGGAAAATATGATAAACGTGTAGAGTATTTTCCTACTGGTGGACATAAGTGAAAGACATATCTACATAGAATAACAATCACTTGTAACTATTATTGTTGAGATGGACAATGGGGCGAGTTTCTACCAACATGATAGGTGTTTAGAGACCTAATGGATAGAAAGACACTCAATGGTCCATCACTCACTTTTTCTATACCAAAACCACGCTATAACCAATGAACCAATACACTGTACTTTCACCCAGGAACTATATGCTTGCTAGCATTTTATAAGACTCCTACCTTCCTATCAAGTCCTATACATGCATACATAAGATATTGTTACCCAAATATGTTTTCCCATCAATTCCTATGCATGAGTGCATAATAACTTGTTACTCAAATAAAAAAACATAGGGAAATTCTCCATTCAACATACAATATAGCAAATTAGAAACATGACGTAATACATATCAAATAATAGTCAGATTAAATAGATTGGGATTGAGTGAGCTAGAATATGCATGCTAAAAGGTCAGAGGAGATGCATGGAGTGCTCTACAATGAGAAATTGGCTAAGAATGAGGGAAAATGGGTCAGGTTGAGGTTAACTTTCCTTATTTTTTTTATGGTGAAATCACAACTTATGAGATCATATGCCACAAAGATTATATGGACACTACATTCGAATAAATGCTTATGGTTGTAAATGTTGTTCTCTCCCTCTCTTGGGATAGATATTAGATTTAATAGGTCTCTCTCTCTCTCTCTCTCTCTCTCTCTCTCACACACACACACACACACACACACACACACACACACACACACACACACACATAGTGCACATGATACAGTGCATGAAGAAATCACTTCACCACATGATCATGACACAAGAATTTGGAAACAAAATATATTTATATTCATTCATAACAATCACTTACAACCTTTGAACATTTTATAATGGATGGGGACATTTACATTCCATTATTCCTTGCTAGTCTAAACTGATCAACCCTTTGGACCGTGGCCTCTATGGGATTTTTTAATATTTACAAAACAATTCCAGATCTGGGAAAAAGGACTAACGTTCTGGGAAAAAGGACTAACGTTCTTCCTGTGTATATGATTTCAGCAGCTTATGTGCCTGAAACATAGTATAATAAGTTGTCGAAAGTCTTGGCATTTGGCAGCTAATGACGCCTTTTCAAAACCCAAGTAAGTTGTTGAAATTGCAGGTCTTTGAAATCGATCCCAAAATTGCAAAGATGGAATTTCTTCAATCTGTCTACTCTTTAGGATGTTCATTGAGGTTCACAATGACTTCTTCTCGAGATTATAAATCAGGATGTGCTCTTGTCTTAGGATATTTAAACATTAGTTTGATCCTTAAGCATATAACCATTTTATACAGCTTATGATTCCCCTTAAGCAATTTCTTATTCCTCTTTTGCTCCTTTACATGCATTTTATCTAACCTTTCAAAACAATCTCTTACCTCATATGATGTGTTATTTATAGTCTGGTTTTGGGATTTAATAACCCTCTTAAGAAACTTCGGCTCCAATATATCTTATTTAAGCTTCTTAATCTTTAATGATTTTCTGACCTTGCTTGCTGATGTTTCAAGTATTTTGAGATCTGGAGCTTCAACTTTAGTTTCCTATCTCTCATCCATAGGTGTTCAGACTCAGAATCTGAATATGGCAAGTTCAAAATGTTCCTATCAACAACACTTCTTTGGCCCTCAATTCCTTGATCAAAATCAAGATTCTTTTTTGCCTCCTTGAGCCTGGATGAATGAGTTGGCTCTTATTTCTGAACTAGTGACATATCCCTTCTCTTTCTCTTGCTTCTATTTGTTGTAGGTGACTTCTTTGTAGGTGTCTTCTTACCCTTAGGATGGATCTCTTGCTCGAATTCTCCCCAAAATAGGAGATAGTCCCATGCCTTCTCTCTTCTCTGGAGTTCCTCCATCACTATAAGATTGATGAGGCCATGATGGAAAATCATGTTGTGTACCTTATCAGGCTTATCTTGAACTTGGTGTGACATCTTGTTCAAGCTTCTATGAAGGTAGTAGGGTAAATTCAGAGGATACTTGCCTGTAAAATGATTCATCAATTTGAAGTGATAGAGCATGACTCTACCATACCGACCTTCAGAAGTGATGTAAACTTGAATTTCCTTAAGCAAATGTTGCCATTTATCTTTCAGGTAAGACCTAGGAACATCCTTCTGCCAAATAATTCTTTGAAATTCAAGCTTAAGGTAAGACTTGAACTCAATATCCTTAGTGACAATTGTTTTAAATCATCTCTCACCTTGCCCAGGCATCTTTGTTGTTGCTGCAACACTGGCCTCATCAATTTGCATTATCATTGGACCCAAGGTTACTTTTTCTCCATCGAAGCTTCCAGCAAAGGCTTCAGCAACACCCTGGTGATACCCCTGCAATTTCTCACAATATATATAGCAACCTACTTCTTTGAAAATATGGAAAATCTCAGGATGATATTCCAGATATAAGACATCATTCAACTCCTTCCTGAGCAAATTTCCTCCACTGGCCATCTACAACAAATTTTAATTCCTGCAAACAACAAAATTGGGTTGGAGTGGAAGATCAACGTTGATGTAGGGAGAAATGTAAGCCAGATGGAGGAAAATGTGTGAGGTAAACTAGCAGTTTGAATGGCAACCTTTGAAATGAACACTTGGCAGACAAGAAACTTAGATCAAAATTCTTATTTAAAACCGATTCAGACAGTGATGGTTTTGCTCACGAGGAGATAATAGTAATGACTGCTGATGATGGTAGGGTTTCGAATAAACACCTTATGGTTTTAAATCCTTCATCAAATAATGAATACAAACCAAAATAAATTATTGAGACTTAGAAAATCATATCTGGAGGTGAGTTCGGTGGCATTTAAGATGATGATAGTGTGTTTACTACTGACACTTTGAGAGTCTGATGGGGTAGTCTAACCATTAGCAGACTCTACACTTTTGGCAACTAACTGAGAGTTGCGCCT
Source organism: Picea sitchensis (assembly GCA_010110895.2). Classification (NCBI taxonomy): domain Eukaryota; kingdom Viridiplantae; phylum Streptophyta; class Pinopsida; order Pinales; family Pinaceae; genus Picea; species Picea sitchensis. Next base: position 131,210 of record SNQJ01S0022406.1, on the reverse strand, counting down.
GCCTTTTTAGCTGCCGAAATTGGGAACTTTCGACAGCTTACAACACATGAGAATTTGAACCTTAGCTGCCGAAAACTATTTCTTGGACACTTTTACACTCAAGAATTCAAACCATCTAGTAAGGCTGCAAATGAATCTTTGAAACCAAGATCACAATCACACTATCTCAAAACCTTTGACTACTCATATATTTCTTCTCCTTGTAAATCATGGGAAGGATGCCACATGATTTACCACACAACATTTCTGAAGGTAAAATCTTAGTAATTTGTATGATTTCTATGAAACATAGAGTCATAACAGTTTCAAAAATATACTGGATTTTGATTTGAGTATTTTAGGTAGAACTCAAGTGCCTGAGCTTACAAGTTAAGTTTGTGAATGTATCTTTATTTCCCTAGCTTTTAGATAGATTGATAAAAACTTGATTAGTTTTTGTTATTGAAAATGTTTGTTATACTATTCTTTGCAAACATTATATGTATTGGGACAAGTAATTTCACTAATTGCATTTTTTTTTTCTAAATTAGGAATTATTCTTACACTTTATGATATTGCACATTGTAGAACTAAGAATTCACTAAAATTTGGTGATGTAATTCAGTGTAGAGAATGTGCATATTGCATCATGTACACAACAAATACTAGAACAACTAAGCTTTCTCATTGATGAATTAAATTATATTCATAATATTACATGGTGCAATTATTTTAGCTTGTATTCTACTCATCGTTTTCACTACGCCATCACATGGATTCTTCTTTTAGCTTATCGCTTAATGTAAAAAACTAAATAAAAACAATTTAAGGTGAATACTGATAATATGAATGCTAGCTTTGGTATTTATTCAGTGTTGCTATTTTTGGATTTTTATTCATAAACCATAGTTTGTTTAAATGATGCAATATTTTACTTTGTCATAAAATGATACATATGAAAAAAATACTATAATTGCCCATGGACAATCTCACTTAAAAAAAACATATTGGACATTTCAACAATATTAAATTTAGTTTATGGACAATGTTTTCTATGCATATTTTTTATAACAAATTTCAAGCACAAACCCACCGATTGCGATGCTTTCATCACAAACCCACCGATTGAAATTATCATATACTAATCACTTTCTTATTGTGTTAGATATTTTTTCTATTACATTGCTATAGGGACATAGCCACTACATGGATATTGTTAATTTAGGATTCAATATATGACTTTTGGCTAAAAACCTATAGGGGACTTTTATGGATAATCATTTGTCTCCAAAACTAACTCAAAAGCTACTCATGAATACTCTAACTAGGATCTATCTACTAATGATATGATATCCTCATACATCTTAACAACATCTATTTATACTACAAAAATGAGTAAAAACCCTTTACATCAAAGACAATAACCCTTTACATCGTGATTTTCTTATTTATGCCTTTGAATTTTGATGGGAATAGTCCAAAACCCTCCCATATCATTAAGCCATGCAAATATTCTATCCATGTCAAATTTCAATTCATACAGAAACAATTTGAAAACATTTCAATGTTGGCCCCATTCACATGTCATTGTTTCCCGCCTCTAGTGTTTTTATGGTGTCGATTAAGCAATCAACGAAAAAGAGGGATTTTTCATCACAACTATGAAACAGATACATTGTATATACATTAATGTAGAACCTAAAACAAAAATGAAGAAAGACTGACGAAAACTTAAAACTTGCGTCAACCAAATTGTGTACTTTGAAATAAAATTAAGGTTTATGGTTTACATGATGAATTGATGATGGAAGAAAGTGGGTGTGTGAGTGAAATTTGAGTCCAAAAACCCTCCCATGTTGATAAGTCATGTGAATATTCTATCCATGTCAAATTTGAGTGCATACAGAAACTGCTTGAAAAAATTTCAAAGTTGGCCCCTTTCACAGGTCACTGTTGTCGGTGTCTAGTCCTAGTACAATTTATGTTCCTTTTTCCTTGTTCTGTGTTCCTCGTTCCTCATTCCTTGTTCCTTGTTCCTCATTCCTTGACCATGGTGTAGTCCCCAAGATCCATTATTTTTGTACAAAAAATACTAATGGCATAAAATGTCCCACACGAAGACCAAATTAATATCTACTACATAAGTCTTTTGTCTTTTTTCAAGGACTATGTAACGAATCTCAATTATAAGAAGATTCAAATAGGACCTAAGAACCTTAAGTTCATTCCTTAACCATGGGTGCAATAACACTATCATTCAATAGTCAAATTGTTACATTTCATTGTCAGACATCATGTGTACTGAGGGCTTGAGCCACCACAAAGGAAACATAAAAAGAATATTTGTTTTATGAACAAGATATGGTACTATCCATTTTGAGGTTTGGCATAGACATTGTTATTATAGACTACACTACATTGAACCATAATATAATCCATACACTCCTTGAAAACCATATAACACCATTCAAATTAG
>SNQJ01S0022406.1:105239-120384 GCA_010110895.2 Picea sitchensis | reverse complement strand
GGCTTGAGCCACCACAAAGGAAACATACAAAGAATATTTGTCTTATGAACAAGATATGGTACTATCCATTTTGAGGTTTGGAATAGAGATTGTTCTTATAGACTACACTACATTGCACCATAATATAAGACCTACACTCCTTGAAAACCATGTAACACCATTCAAATTAGACATAATATTCTTCTGACGAATTAGCTATACTATCGACGAACTGTTTTCGTCGATAGTACAGCTAATTCGTTGCAAGATTATTTACATTCGTCTTTCTTGTGACGATATCAAATGATGCTTGGATTCATTTCCTATTTGTTTTATCAACTTGAAATTAAAATTTGATATTTTGCAAGCTAGTTGGACCTTGAGTCAAATACAAATATGAAATTTGGAATAATTAACATATCTACTAGAACATATGAAAAATAGGGTTTATGGTTTCCATGATGATACGATGATCAAAGAAAGTGGGCGTGTGAGTGAAATTTGAGTCCAGAAACCCTCCCATATTGTTAAGGCATGTGAATAGTCTATCCAGGTCAAATTTCAATGCATACAGATACAATTTGAAAAAAATTCAATGTTGGCCCCATTCACATGTCACTGTTGCCCGCCTCTAGTATTTTTATGGTGTTGACTAAGAAATAAATGAAAACAAGGAATTTTTCATCACAACTATGACACAGATACATTGCATATACATTAATGTAGAACCTGAAATAAAAATGAAGAAAGACTGACGAAAACTTAAAACTTGCATCAACCAAATTGTGTACTTTGAAAGAAAATTAGGGTTTCAAAAAAAATTCTATAGAAATGAAAAACACGTTCATCAAAACTTCGTTGATGCATGAAACACTGTGACAACAATATTAATGAAATCCTATATGATCATGATGGTATAAAAATGAAAGAGCTTCTCTTGGTTTCAAGAATAATTTATCCTCTACTAAACAAGGCCAACCACATGAAGGTGGAAGCTCATATGGCCCCTCCCCTCCCCCTCACATCACTCTCAATTGATCCCCAAAACCCAATCTATAAAATAGAAAATAATCGAAAGAAACGTCCTATTAAGATTCATGCATAGAAACTACAAAAACACAAATTAATGAAGGTACATGAAATTATGTGTTTCTAAATGATATTTTTAGTCTACCACGTACTTTAGTATATTGGAAACTATTTTCAGGTTTCAAATAATAATTAAACAACATGTAACATAGGATATAAAAACGTCACATAAAACTTAAAAACATGTAATTAACCCATGACATTATTGTTGGAAGATTGGATGTTGTCATTGATGTCAACCCTAGTCATTGGTTTTGGACCGCAAAATTGATGAAGGTATTTGGACATGAAGGACAATCCACATGCAGATACAACACCCATGGATGGATAGTATACATCATGTTGTTTCCAGTGGTATGTGGCATGTCACGTGGATCCTCATGGTTGAGGTGAAATGAATTTGTGAAGATGACAAAGTGAATTGAATAAGGAAGTACATGTAGGCCTTGAAGATAATTAAAGAAAAGAATTACAAAATAAGAAAGTGTCAGGTCAGCCCTAATGTTAAAAGGAAGTGAAATAAATGGTATAAATACATATCATTATACATTAATTTGATACACAAGTCGAATTTCAGAGGAAATTAGAAGTAAATAAGGACGTATTTCAAGGGAGGATGAAGTCTTTTGGTGATGTGTTCTAAGGTATGTTATTTACAGGTCATCTTACCATTTTCTCTATAAATTGTTTTCTAGAAATATTCAGATGGTGAAATTGCTATGGTATTGAGAAGACATATCAAGGTACCTGTGGTAAAATTTTCATCTCTTGAGTCTCTATAATGACGGAGATACACTATGTGGAAGATAGGGTTTTTGACCAGTCCTGAAGCTAGTCAATAAACATGTGTTGTTGGTAAAGCAATCATAACTTATTCATAGAGAATACAAATGAAGTGGGACCAATTTCATTGGAAATATTACAAACTTTAGTTTCTTGTGTGCGATTTTTAGAATCTGATGTTAAATATTGAGCATGGGGCATTCTGTACAAGTTCTCTCTCCTGAATAAGCCAGAATTGAACAAGTTCTACCATTCTCTCTATAACTTCATTTTGGGGAGGATTCAAGGAGTGAAAATTGGAGTAGTTTTAGAGAATACATTGATTAATATTATCTACAGGATCAGAGTATTCCAAGAATTGAATAATTTCATAAATTGAAGAAGACTCAGGAAGCATTATTAGGTTCTATGTAATGGTTGGCAGAAGGTGATGATTTAATGTAAATTTTTATTATCTCTCATATATTCTTGGGTGGAAGGAAGGGGAAAGGATGGAGAGTTCAAATATCTCTTGATATTGGAAGATTGTATCTTCCTCTTGGAGGTTTATCCCTCCCTTTACATTTGGAATTTGTAGCTACCTTTGGAAGTCATTACTTCCCTTGAACAATAACTATTGATTATTTCTCATATATTGTGCATGGTGTATTTTGGTGTATTGGTGTAACTCTTATACTATTATTCATTGCTCATTGGATATAATTGAATGGTTTAAGTATAAGTTGATTTTTTTTTTAAATTTACTTGATACTGATTCACCCCCCTCTCAGTATCAACAATTGGTATCAGAGCAGGTTACCTCCAGTACAGTTTAACCATTGGAAGGAAGATCCTAAGAATAAATGGAAGAAAAATTCCAAATGGGATTCCACCATTTGATGGAAGCAATTTTGAATACTGGAGTAATAGAATGGAAACTTACTTGAAAGATCTTGGGGAAAATGTTTGGTTCTCAGTTGCTTCAGGATACAATGCTTTGAAGAAACCAAAGACTACAACTCAGAAGGAAGCAAAAAGGAACAACAAATTGGCAATAGATACCATCCTGGATGGATTGATAGATTCAGTGAAATCCAAGGTGGGATCATGTGCATCATCAAAAGAGATTTGGGACAAGCTATAAGACCTTTATTCAAGGGAAGAAGCAAAAGAAGAAGAAGAAGAAGTTGAAGCAAATTACAACATCTCAGATTTCAAAGAAGAAAATAGAGGTTAGTTCTTTTGCTTTAGTTGTGAAGGAGTAGAACATGTTGAATTTGAATGTCCTCATCCAAGGACTGAAATATATGACACTGAAGAAGAAAAGTCCAATGAAGAAGAACAAAATCATGAAGAAAAAATCATTCAACAAGAAGATGAGAATCTTAAAAAATTGAAACATGTTGAGATTGAAAATAGTAAGCTTAAAGAGATGCATAGAAAACTAAGAAGTGAATTGGGTAGTTGTGAAAAGACAGTTGTAAGCTTGAAGAAACAATTAGAATAATTTGAGAAACTAAGAGAAGAAAACATTTCCTTGAAAACTCTACTCGAATAAGAAAGAAGAATAGGAGAAGTAATGAATGTCCAAATGATGAAGAAAGAAGAAGACTGTGAGAAACTTTAAAAAGAAGTTGTCTCATTGAGGATGAGCTTAAGAAACTCTCAAGTGCCAAAAGACTTAACACATCTTGGATGCATGGGTGAAAATTCATACAAAGAAGATGCAAATACCAACAAGAAGGTTGAAGAAAGAGCTACACAGATAGTTGATGAGAAGTGGACCAGGATACCAGAAAGAATGAATGATTGCAAAAGAGATGAATATCCAAGAAGACCTCCTACCTTCAAGAATCAAAGAAGTTTCAATCAGTATGAAGGAAACTACAAAAGAGTAGATAATGAACCCGGATGGACTACATCACAAAGAAGGCCACTTACTCCAAGGTATCAAAATTTCTTTCTTGGTCATTGTTATACTTGCAAAAATTTGGGACATAAGGAAATTAATTGCAGATGCAATGAAAGGAACAAATATGCAAGAAACATGAATGGTGTAAATAGAATATATGGAAATAATCGTGGACTTGTCAACAAAAGTTATAATTCATTTTCCCCGTTTATGGAAAAAAATATTGTATGCTACAAATGTAATTATCTTGGTCAAAAAGCACGATATTGCAGATAAATGAATGAAGATGTCTCTATGCCAACCATAGTATGGAGAAGGAAAGAGATTCCAAACAATGAAGATTTTCGAATAGAATTAACCATTGAAGAATGTAAAGAAGAAGATGAATGGTACATAGACAGTGGATTTTCTTCACACATGATTGGGGATCAAGATAAATTCATTATCTTGAAGAGAAAGGGTGGTAATGTTTCATTTGGAGATGACTCATCTACCAAAATACTTAGAGAAGGTGTAGTAGATCTTGGAATAAAAATGTAAAAGAAAAGAATGTCCTATTGATTGAAGAATTGAAGCATAATCTACTCAGTGTTAGTAAAATGTGTGATCTAGGATACACTCTTACGTTTGACTCCCGAAAATGTAAAATCAGAGAAAATAACTCAGGAAGATTGGTTGCAACTGCAACAAGAAAAAAGAAAAACATATATATATTAGACACAAATAAGAGAGAGAAGACAAAATCCACACAAAAGTATTCCAAGGAAGAAAAAGTCCCAAAGACCAAAAATAAGGATGAAGTATTATTGAGTGCCACATGTTCAGGGGGAGCAACCCCAAAGAAAAAGGTTACCTTTTTCCATTAAACTCAGGGGGAGAAGCCCTAACCTTTGCCATTGATGTCAAAGGGGGACAAAAATTGGGATCGTGATGATAGGGGGAGCATGAGTGTTGCCATCAATGACAAAGTGGGAGATTGTTGGAAGATTGGTTGTTGTCATTGATGTCAACCCTAGTCATTGGTTTTAGACCGCAAGATTGATGAAGGTATTTGGACATGAAGGAAAATGCACATGTAGATACAACACCCATGGATGGATAGTATGCATTATGTTGTTTCCAGTGGTATGTGGCGGGTCACATGGATCCTCATGGTTGAGGAGAAATGAATTTTTGAATATGACAAAGTGAATTGAAGAAGGAAGTACATGTAGGCCCTGAAGATAATTAAAGAAAATAATTACAAAATAAGAAAGTGTTAGGTCGACCCTAATGTTAAAAGGAAGTGAAATAAATGGTATAAATACATATCATTATACATTCATTTGATACACAAGTCGAATTTAAGAGGAAATCATAAGTAAATAAGGTCGGATTTCAAGGGAGGATGAAGTCTTTTGGTGATGTGTTCTAAGGTATGTTATTTACAGGACATCTTACCATTTTCACTATAAGTTTTTTTCTAGAATGATTCAGATGGTGAAATTACTATGGAATTGAGAAGACATATCAAGGTACCTGTGGTAAAATTTTAAGCTCTTGATTCTCTATAATTACGGAGATACACTCTGTGGAAGATAGGATTTTTTACTAGTCCTGAAGCTTGTCAATAAACAGGTGTTCCAGGTAAAACAGTCATAAATTCTTCATAGATAATCCAAATGAAGTGGGACTAATTTAATTAGAAAGAGTACAGACTGTATTTTCTTGTGTGCGATTTTTAGAATCATATGTTAAATATTGAGCACAGGGCATTCTATACAAGTTCGCTCTCTTGAATAAACCAGAATTGAACAAGGTCTACCATTCTCTCTATAACTTCTTTTTGGGGAGGATTCAAGGAGTGAAACTTGGAGAAGTTTTAGAGAATACATTGAGTAATATTATCTATATGATCAGAGTATTCCAAGAATTGAAGAATTGCAAAAATTGAAGAAGTCTCAGGAATCATTATTAGCTTCTATGTAATGGTTGGTTGATGGTGATGATTAAATGTAAAGTTTTATTATTTGTCATATATTCTTGGGTGGAAGGAAGGGGAAAGGATGGAGAGTTCAAATATTTCTTGATATTGGAGGATTGTATCTTCCTCTTGGAGGTTTATCCCTCCCTTTACATTTGGAAGCTGTAGCTACCTTTGGAAGACATTACTTCCCTTGAACAATAACTATTGATTATTTCTCATATATTGTGCATGGTTTATTGTGGTGTATTGGTGTGTAACTCTTATACTATTGTTCATTTCTCATTGGATATAATTGAATGGTTTAAGTATAAGTTGATTTTTTTTTTAAATTGTACTTGATATTGATTCACCCCCCTCTCAGTATCAACAATTATAATTAAATTATTTTAAGAGAATAATTCATACAAATTAAAATATTATATAGTCACGTACCTAATACAACCTCAACATCTGTGTAATCATACTTATTCTATATCTTGATCTTCTTCATCGAACTTGACATCTGTATCATCATCCGGCTTTGGAACGATGTTGAAAGGATTGATGATATCATCATCGTCATCAATGTCATTTTCGATCATATTTTCATCGACATCATCATCGAGAATTGCAATATTGTCTCCTATGCCTGGATCATTATCTTCTTCATCTTCTTCATCTGTCGACCCTCCATGATATTCCAGCTCTGTTTGATCTGTCGAATCATCTTCTTGATATTTAATATTATCTTCTTCCTGTAAATGAGTATACTTAATTGGCCTTCCTCTTGGATCATATCTAACAACAAATGACCAATCCCTTTCACCCAGAACATTTGAGTAAAAGACATGTTCACACTGTCTTGGAAAAACATAGCGATCATGTCCTCTTTCAAACATCATTGTTTTAATCATTGGAAATCTATTGGCATGTTGAATAATAGTTCTTTCCTCATCATGTTCATGCATTCGTAATCTATACCATTTGACATCGAACATAACTAATTTGAAGGAATTAAAGTCACACTCAAGTATATCGTTTAAATACCCATAGTATCTATTTTCAGATTCTCGGGGATGTTTGTCAGTCCTAGAGGAAACATTAGTGACCTGGAATATTGCAGTTATCCCACTATCAGAATTTTTCCTGGTTTCATTCAATTGTTTGATGTGAAATTTACGACCATTACACCACATAGCCTTGTGGTGTTTCAACTGCAATATGTCAGATGTGTAAAATATGCATTGTAAATTAATAAATTAACATAAATTTATATAACTTTGAAAGTATCTAAAAAATACAATACAGATGTAGTCACATTAATATAATATAAAATAACTAAATAAAATGGGTGAATTTGCTTACCTGACCATCTTTCAAACCATATGCTAAATCAATTTCCCTCTGCGTAACATTGGCATGTATGTTACAACGAGCTTCTCTAACCAATTCAAATAGTCGTTTCCATGATAACCTACCTCCATTATGTTGTTTACATATTTCAATCCATACATTCATCTAGTCAACATTACTTGCAATGTAAAAATGCAATGCATCCCACTCTTGAGAAACTGAATCAAAAAAACATAATTCACCAATATTAAATATTAGTTATAACGTTCAATATGCAGGTAATTATAAATATTTATAATTTATGAAATAAATTATATTAATATATTAATGAGTATGATCATATACACAAAAAATGAAGCTTTATATGTATTATTAATATAAATTTTCACAATTATTAATATATTACCTCTCATTTTTTTCATTCTACCTTGCCCCAATAGATGCTCCTGATCTTCAAATTTTTTGATGGAGTTCACATCCCAAATGCGATCCATTGCATTCATATTTGGTGTTGCTAATTTAGGAAGATACTGACTAATGTACACCATTGATTGATATACCATATATCCCTCCACCATAGAACCCTCAGGTTGTGCTCTTTTTCTAACCAACGCCTTCAATGATTTCAAGTGCCTCTCCACCATCCACATTGACCTTGTGTGAACAGGTCCACAAATTTCAATCTCCTCAACTTGGTGTATGAGGTAGTGTTCTTGTGCATTGAAAAATGTTGGAGGTATATACTTTTGCATTTCACACATTAGACGAGGAATTTCTCTCTTCCAATACTTTATATCATCTTCATGGATTTATTTCAATGATAACCATCTACATGAGATCATGACACAAGAAAATAACATGTTTCAACATAACATACTATAATATATTACATTACAAGTAAAACATGTGTCATTATATTACATTTACAAGTAAAACATGTGTCATTAAGTACAAATAATAATTTGAAAGAACATTTTGTATATAAATCACAACTACTTACCTCATGTATTTTCCAAGATCATATATATAACTTGTTTGATAAGTTATACAAAGTCATTTGGGAGAGATAGTGATAGAACATAATGTAACAAAAAATGAATCACATTTCACGTTATTTGTTTCAACCAAAGTAGACAAGAAAAAATAAAATAAATAAAAGATGTATAAGGCCAATATATATAAATATGTATACCAAAATTATTACCTTAATGAAGGTATGCCAATCATGTGTTTTAACCCCACCAAATTCACCTTTCTTCATTAAGATATTATTTATGTTTGAAGCAAAACCTGTGGGAAATTTAATTCTTTGAATGACCTCTTTTACATCATTTATTTGTTTCTTTGTTAATAACCATGGAAGGTTATTTTGGTCTAGTACTCCATCTGATCTATTTTAATATCGGATCACACTTCACATTGCATGATTGGCTTCCTGAATGTTAGTACAAATTTTGACAATTTTTTCTTTGTCCCTCCTACCATCTATGATTTGCCATAATGTTTCAGTCACATTCTTCCCGATATGCATTGTATCAAACAAATGAGCTATTTTTATCTCCTCATAGTAGGGAAACCTCATGAATTGAGCGAGATAACATTTCATTCCTCGTGGAAGCCCATTATTAATACCTTCATGATGATTGCAGCCTTCATGAAGCATAAAAGAAATCACAAAAATAATTATCAAATACGGTAAAATAAATTCAATGATTAAAATAAACATTCAAAACATTACATGATCTACGATACATTATGAAATTGAGTACCTTGCCGATTTCTATTATATTCCAACCTCCATAGGTGAGGTGTCATTCTTCGTGGTTTTAAACCAGTCTTTTCTTTCCCATTGAAAATGTGTTTTTTAGTAGTACGATACCTATGGTTCTTAGGAAGAAGGTGCCTATACTCATCAAACACCATCTTTCCTAAACTTTTTGAATGACGATACTTCATCTCAGGTCCACAAACTAGACATGTAAATTTACCCTTTGTTTGAAGACCTGCAAAAAATGGATTAAATGTCAATTAATCCGTGAGATTATTTAAAAATTAAACATGCACCATGATAACATTAAAAGATTATATAGTATTAAAGATCAATATTAGAATGCTACATACCACAAAAATGTGTTAGTCCAGGGGCATCATGAATTGTCCATAAAAGTATTCCACGAAATTTAAATTTCTTCTCCCTGATTGTCTTACATATATCATACATTGTGATGCCAGCCAATAACTTTAGTAGCTCGTCGATAAGAGGCTCAATATATACATTCATATCTTTAACCTCGTACTTACCTAATTGTTTGAAATTACACATAATTACTATAGGAATGATATCATGCAATATAAGTAAATAAATAAACAAAAGATATTATATAAAATTGAAACAAATGAAAATGTTACATTCAAAAAATTAATGTAAAACAATACCTGGAACAATCAATGTCAACATTATGTGCGCCCTCTCTATTGACATCTAAGGAGGAATGTTATTGTTGATAAAAAAAAATAGGCCACACTGAGTAAATAGACCTAAGCTCTTCAAATGGATTAACAACATCAGCTGCCAATGAAATCCTAACATTATGAGGTTCATCTTTGAAATCTTCACATTTTTCCTCAATTTCCCTAAATGTAGAACCATCGGCAGGCATTCAAAGAATACCATCTCCACTTATGTTACATGCATGGTAATCCATAAATTGTGCTATTCTTTCACACCTGAACAATCACTGCAAACGTGGAATTATGGGAATATGATGAAGAACCTTTTGAGGCACCCTTTTTGTTACTTGATCGGTTTGATATCTACTGATAAGACATTGCGGGCATTCTATTTTCGAAGCATGTTGTCCATAATATATAATATGGTCATTAGGACATGCATCTATAGTTTTATAATCCATTCCAATGTCTTTCATAATGGCATGCAATCCTCGATATGTGTGAGGTAAAATATTTGACAATGGTAATAAAAATTCACCTAACAATCTACAACATAACAACTAACTAGTTAATGTAATAATACTAATCGTAAAAATTGCATTCTTATTTTACACATTATTTAACACTAAAAAAAAATAGAAAAAAATCAACATTTGTGTATAATATGAGATGAAACATATTACATACCTTAGGATCTGTGTCATACAAGTGTTTGACAAATTATTCATAACCTTTAAGTTCACTAGCAACAATGTAGCGGAGAGAAGATTTTCTCTTGATCCTTCATAAAGTCATTTATTTTCCTTTTCTAATAGAGGTTCATCATAAATACCAACATTGTCCCCATCCTCATCCAACTGCAAAAACAAATCTTGGATCATTTGATTTGTCCCATCATATTCTTCCATGGGATCATTAACTTGATTTGTCCCATCATCTTCTTCCATGAGATCCTCATTTTCTTGGTCATGATGTTCCTCAGCTTGTACAAAATCATTTCTACTAATACTTGGTGCAATATTCTGCAGAAAGTTAAAGGGAACTCTAACTTTATAATAGAAACAATCATGCAAAATTAGTGTATACTATAACAAACATTCAAACAATATATATGCATATATATAATTTTATATAAAATTGACAAATAAAAAAATATAATGAATATATAGCTAATTACCACAATAAAAAAAGATAATGAATATATAACTAATTAACATGGGACGATATTCATTCGATCCACCATCATCATGCCCATATTTCCTACAATGTTTTGTAGTTGTTGCTATTAAAATTCTTACGGGATGTATGAGGCAACATTTTTGGCAAGGGCAATAACATCTACCATCACCCTTTTCACTGACTTTACTTTTTTCCCCACCTATAACTATATTCTGCGACATTCTTCCGCACAAAAATACCCTTTCAGAATCGTCGTTGTTATAGCAAGATTGTCACAACATATTTAAATCATCAAATATTTATAGGTCAATTTAGGTCACTGTTGTCTCAATTACGACAAACGTGACCTAAATATTTATTTTTTTACCTATTTATTTGTTATATTTAGGTCACTTTGCTGAAGACGGGGATGGTTATAATGGTGTATTCATCGCGCTTGTGACGAACGTTAGAACGGTAAAAAGTTAGCGTCTCTCTTGCAACAAAAAAAAAAGTTTGTCGAAATTGAGACAGTAGTCCACCATCTTGACAATCGTCGCAAAACCGACGATAGTTTGTGTCTGTCGATAGAGCGACGAATATGGGGTGGAATTGGATCAAAATTGAAAAATTGAACTTTTTCTCTTGAATTTTGCGACGAAAGAGTACTTTTGTCGCAAGTAGTCGTTGCAATGTTTCCAGTATGTAGTAGTGATCTTACTGGAATTGTTCTCCACATATCACAGCCCATGTTGATACCAAGCTGGTGCAAGACTAGTGGCATGCAAGCTACAAGGAAACAATTCAAAATTTCAAAGCACACACATAAACTACAATTAAATATAATCACACAATGGGAAAACTCGGACACAACATGAGTGTATTAATTAATTATAAATATAATATTCTAATTTAAGGTCACAACCTAGCCATACACCAAATATTGATGTATGATACCCTCTTGTTTGTGGGACAAAGGGACCCCTCCATATAGTGATTACTCTACTCGGTTAATGGTGGTGTACATACCCTACCCACCACATATTTGAACCTCTAACCTCCAAGGAAGAAACATGTATTCTTAAACTTCAATTTACTACAAAATATCACATACATGACTCAATGGGATTTTATTCATGTGAAAAACATCTTATTTAGTTAATATACTTCACCAAAAAGATCGAAAAGGAATATTTTGTTCATCAAATGATGGATTTCACAAACACATAAATTTTATTTCTTCTTGCATGTTTATCTCTAAGAGTTTTCAATGTCTCCACTACCTTCTTATCTCTCTTTGTTTCTATCCTTCTTCTCCCTTATCTATACCATATTGTCTTCTAATTCCTAGTGAGTGATATCGATGCATCCAAGAGGCTCTTCCCTTCTCCAAATAATATCATACCTCCTTAATGTTTGTAATGGCCCCGACCATTACGACACAAAGCGACTTACAACAGGTAAATTTTGTTTTCTTTTATTGTTGCGTTAGGAAATTAAAACATCATAATAAAAAGCGACATCATTGACACATCATTCGCATATACTAGTGAAACAATATAATGCATTAATAATCATTTATGACACAGTACCGACACATCATCATCATGAACCATGACACACATATCAAAGTATTAACACATTAATCAACAACAACCCAACATCATTGCATTCTACCATTAATAATGACGCATATCAGTACAAATCTTAAACATTCAACACATCACATAAAGACCATCATCATATATTTCTAAGAAAACATAAGGTACCATGGTGAATCATAAGGATCATAAAGATAATCACAAGAACACCTGATATACTACCTGCCCAACCTACCCTGCAAGGTTAGGATCTCTAGGACGCATAAGCAACGTTCAAGCCCAGGTTCCAATTGATTTTAACCATTTAAGGTCTCAAGGTTGGCGGTTGTTTTGAGGAACAAGGAGGTCTCTACATCCCACCAGACACAATCAAGTCCAAGCCGACTAAGCTAAATAACATCATCAACGATCATCAAGGCGTAATAGCATTCTAATAAACCAACACATTTAACATAAAATTCCATGGCGCAAGAGAACATAAATACTAAATTCATCTAGCAACAACATAAGTCGAGGTGCAATAATCTACTCATTTAATTTTTAAGGCGCAACAAAATCTACTTAACTTCCAGGCACGCGATTAAATCAATCATCAAATTACAATAAAATTTGCATGGCGCAAGAAGTAATATCCAACAACCATTCATACCTTGACTTTTCAATGCGCGCAAGCAAGAGAATATAAACATTATACAATACATCATTCAATACCTTAAATTTTCATGAACGCAAGAGATAAATAAGTGTAACCATCATTCAAGAATAAAGTAATTAAACTAAATAAATAAGCATCTAAAACCATCATTCCATACATTCAATTTCATGCGTGCAAGAAATAAACTAAATCTAATCGTGTAATTGATCATACTCTACAACGATTACAAGGCCCTAAGGAAATATAAAAAAAAAACTTTAACTATCATAATGGCATACAATCCATTGGCGCAAGAGGTCCGAAAACTCTATAATCATCATACATTACATAAAAACCGTAAGCACAACTATATCTTGTAAACAACATGTTAAAATTTAGGTCGCTAAGCAAGGAAAGGGGTTCCATTCTGGTTGTAATGATTTACTATGTCATAGTTGAGCACAACAACAAAGTGGGATATTGGATCATAATAGAAGAAGTAGAAGACCTTGTAATATCTATAAGGGATAGGGTGTATTCCCTCTTATTTCAAGATTATAAGTTATAAAATGCTTAAATAATTTCTCCATTTAGTTGACAACTCTATGTTAAATTGACCTTTCTTTAAATTTGTATTTTATATATCCAAGAAAAAGAACAAAGTATAATCTGAACATATTTTTCCATTTTCAAAATATATATATCCTATGTAATTTATATAATATTTATTTTAACCCCTTTTTTTAAGATACAATGCTGAAACATCCATTGAAAATTAACTTAAAATATATTTTATATAAAACACAACTTTAAAATTTCAAGGAAAAAGTTAAAGAAATAAAATCTAATTATTACAATGATCTCACATCAATATATCTAAGTGGCGAATAAAATCTAATTATTACAATGATCTCACATCAATATATGGAAAAATAAAATCTAATTATTACAGTGATCTCTTATCAATATATCTAACTGGTATTTTCAAGGTCTTAAAGCTTTAATTAAGCAAAAGGGCCACAACGGAAGACTGGTTACCTTTCATGGTAATCTGCCACTATTTTTTTTAGGGTTCAAAACATCATTAATAACTCTAAATACATTAAGGTCAATATGAATACAAACGAAATATAAATAAATTAATGAGGCCATTTATAAGGCTTAAAACATGATTAATCAATGATCAAATTTAAAATCACTAGTCGAAGGCATCGCTCCAAGGCATGGTAAGGTTAAGGTATTTTAATTGTTGGAAGATTGGTTGTTTTCATTGATGTCAACCCTAGTCATCTGTTTTGGACCGCAAGATTGATAAAGGTATTTGGACATGAAGGACAATACACATGCATATACAACACCCATGAATGGATAGTATACATCATGGTATTTCCGGTGGTATGTGGCACATCATGTGGATCCTCATGGTTGAGGAGAAATGAATTTTTGAAAATGACAAAGTGAATTGAAGAAGGAAGTACATGTAGGCCCTGAAAATAATTTAAGAAAAGAATTACAAAATAAGAAAGTGTCAAGTCGGCCCTAATGTTAAAAGGAAGTGACATAAATGGTATAAATAAACATCATTATACATTCATTTGATACAAGTCAAATTTTAGAGGTAATAAGAAGATAAGAAGGTTGGATTTCAAGGGAGGATGAAGTCTTTTGGTGATGTGTTCTAAGGTATGTTATTTTCAGGTCATCTTACCATTGTTGCTATAACTTTTTTTCTAGAATGATTCAGATGGTGCAATCGCTATGGTATTGAGAAGACATATCAAGGTACCTTTGGTAAATTGTTTAGCTCTTGATTCGCTATAATTATGGAGATACACTCTATGGAAGATAGGGTTTGTGACCAGTCCTGAAGCTAGTCAATAAACAGGTGTTCGGGGTAAAACAATCATAAATTTTTCATACTGAATCCAAATTAAGTGGGGCGACTTCCATTGGAAATAGTACGGACTTTAGTTTCTTCTGTGCAAGTTTCAGAATCAGATGTTAAATATTGAGCATGGGGCATGCTGTACAAGTTGGGTCTTCTGAACAGGCCAGAATTGAATAAAGTCTACCATTCTTTCTATAACCTCTTTTGGGGGAGGATTCAAGGAGTGAAAATTGGAGGAGTTTCAGAGAATATATTGAGTAATATTATCTACAGGATCAAAGTACTCCAAGAATTGAAGAATTGCAGAAATTGAAGAAGTCTCAGGAAGCATTATTAGGCTCTATGTGATGATTGGTTGATGGTGATGATTTAA
>SNQJ01S0022406.1:83046-105189 GCA_010110895.2 Picea sitchensis | reverse complement strand
TTGTGCATGGTGTATTATGGTGTATTGGTGTAACTCTTATACTATTGTTCATTGCTCATTGGATATAGTTGAATGGTTTAAGTATAAGTTGAAAAAGGTTTTAAATTGTACTTGATACTGATTCACCCCCCTCTCGGTATCAACATTAATTACTTATCCCACCTTGAACTAATTTCACTGAATTAAATAATATTGAACTATAACCTAGTTGAAGCTTTAATTACCACCGAATCTGTGCAGGTGAATGCGGAATGAAAGGAATCCAAAACTGGAAATGCTTAGTAGTTTCCGGGAAGAGGCTAAACACTAAAAGTGTTGAGTAAGAAACACTCAGCATTAGATGAATAATGGTCTGAGTAAAAACTTAGCATGAAACCTTGAGGTATGAGTGTAAAATGAAGGTCAGTGAAGATTGCGCAAAGGTTATGGGCGCAATATAAACCTGAGGGCAAAAATGAAGGTCAATGAAGACTGCACAGAGGTTTTGGACACATTATAAGCCTGAGTGTAAAAACAAAGGTCAATGGAGACTGCGTAGAGGTTCTGGGTGCAAATATAAGCTTGAGTGTATATCGAAGTAAAATGAAGACTGTGCAAAGGTTTTGGGTGCATTATAAGTCTGAGTGTAAGTTGAAGGACAAGTTTGATTCGCATTTACGTAGTGTGTTGATAGGATCACAAGGAAGATCCAAGCGCCTTTCATGCAAAAGAGTTTTAAACTAGATTATGATTGAAAAAAAAACACAAGCAATCACTTTTTTTTACTGAGGATACACACAAAACGCCCGACAATCCATTCTCAACACGCAATCCCAATTCTTATTTTTATCTTGTTGTGCATAAATAAATAAATAAAAATGAAAACTCGATGCAATCCCAATCTCAACACACAGGGCAGTCTCACTTTTTGTTGTGTAAGAAAACAAGAATGCCAGGTCTCTTCTGAAAGGAAGGATACATGAAACAAAGGTGTAAGGGAAGGGTGTCCCAAATTATGGAATATTTTTGAGAGAGGTCAACAAGAAAAAAAACACGTAAATCCATAAGGCACATAGATATAAGAAAAGAATCCAGAGCGTAGAGATAGAAATTAGTTTTACAAGTTGAGAGAGTAAGAGACAAACACTCAAGCACAGAGAGTATGCAGGATGCAATGATA
Organism: Picea sitchensis; assembly: GCA_010110895.2. Taxonomy (NCBI): domain Eukaryota; kingdom Viridiplantae; phylum Streptophyta; class Pinopsida; order Pinales; family Pinaceae; genus Picea; species Picea sitchensis. The sequence goes on along the minus strand of SNQJ01S0022406.1, from coordinate 104,030 downwards.
TTGAAGGAAAAACACAAGATTTTAATTTAAAACCATGGGCCTCTTTACTATCAGGGCAATAGAATAAGTGCACACACATCCATCTTCAGGGAACCATTAAAGTTTTCATCAATGTATAAAATCACATACAATTTTTAAAATACTTTCAAATGTTGTTGAAAAGTCAACAAGAAACATCTGTCTAATTTACTTTTCCCTTAAATAAATTGGACAATAAATATTAATCTATTATTTCATTCATAACTGAGTGAGTTGTATTTGTAACAGAACTATAAGTGTAGTTAAGTGAGTTAAGATCAGTTGTACTAGTTGTAACTAAACATGCACTAGTGAGAGTTCAATTAATTAGTGAACTCACATGCAACTGAAGATTCACCACGATTAAATACATGCATGTCAGATCCAGTGGAGACCCGGTTGAGATAACAGGTGAAAGGGACAGTTTGGCTATCAGTTGTGATTTGATCACACATGCAGTGGATATGCTTATGAGCATGTGCAAACTAGGAAATTTGTCAATTCCGATTGTGAGAATTCCTAATTGCAGAGATTATGCAAAGGAGGCAGGTTGTCTGGACACGAAGAATTGGCACATGTATTTGCTAATTTGTGTATGATAGTGTGAGACGATTGTATTGTACTGAGAGATCTTGTATTAGATTTTTGTATGAGATTGTTTCATGATTCATGATATACATAATATATGATAGTGGGGTTTTTAGCTTTACGCTTTCCCAGTAAAAATTATGTGTTATGTGTTCTTGATATTTCACTTTGTGATTGTGGTTTAATTTTCCACAAGAATAATAGTAGAAGTGATTCTATATTTAACAGTGGCATATAATTGTTAGATCAGGAGAATCGCAGGAAATACTTAATTTGTATTGAAATTTCTACATGGTATCAGAGCCACGGAGGCCATGGAGCTACGGAAGTGAGGTGTGAACATAATTTCATTCTCGCAGGTCCCATCTCTAGCAGGGTACGAACTTTAGTACTGTAGACTACGCTTAGTTCTCAAAGAAGAAATTATCACACCCTAGACAAAGGAGAGGTGTGAAATTCAAGGTGATTCTCGTAGGTTGCTTAAGGGAGAAGTGTGAACTCCCCTCACCCTACAGTGAAGTACAGTGCAAACTTCCCCAGAAGGTTCGTAGGCTATACACTAGTAGGGTGCGAACTTCCCATGCAAGTTCGCAAGATATACACAAGGAGGGTGAAAACTTCCCTCAGGCTACTCTCAGGTGGGGTGCGAACCTCCCAGGGAAAGAGGGATTGCAGCAGTTGAGTTTTGGTGGTTGGATAACATTTGAATTTGTAAGATTTTCTTGGTGCGACAGTTGATTCAAGATCGAAATGTTTTTCAATGGCTTGAGGTTGGAGTATGCACTCAAGGGCAACTCGAACTACATTGCTTGGAAGGACAGGATGGAAGCAGTACTCGAAGACACTGGCTTGAAGGATTACATTGACAGAGATGTTCCTAAGCCGGATGCGACAGACACTGCAAATCTTGATGCATGGAAAAAGAAAGTAGCAAAGGCGAGGAGGATTCTATTGGAGGGAGTATGAGACCACATTGTCTCAAGTCTCCATGGGAAAACCACACCGCATGCAATGTGGAAGGTTTTGATGGATCTGTTCCAAAACAGCAGCGACCATAGGAAATTGGCACTCAAAGATAAACTCAGGAAGATCAAGATGGAAAAGGGTGACACCATTCCAAAATATCTCACGAATTTTGTCCAATTTCGGGATGAGCTTGGTAGTGTGGGAATAACAGTTGCTGCTAATGATTTGGTGAGCTTGGCTCTCCTAGGACTTCCCAAGAGTTGGCACATTTATCAAGACTCTGTCAATGGAAGGGAAAAATTGTCGAATTGGGAACGACTATGGTTAGATCTAGTGCAAGAGGAGTTTAGGCGGAACACCAAAGATGGATCTTCATCAAAGCATGATGATGAAGAGGATTGTTCTTTGACTGCCAAGGCAAGGAAAGGGAAAGAGAAGAAATTCCATCCAAAATCTGAGTCTAAAGTCAAGAAGCTGAATTTGTCCAAAGTGAAGTGTTTTCACTGTCACGAACATGGGCATCTCACTACTAACTATCCGCTGAAGAGGAAGAACAAGACAATTGTTGGAGCTGCAACTGGTGAGGCTCTTGTCTCGCAATTTGAACTTGACTTCACTTTGGTCGCATGCATGGCTTCAAGTGCATCGAGATTGATGTGGTATTTGGATAGTGGTGCTTCCATCCACATGACGGGAGATAAAGAATCTTGCATTGACTTGGAGGAGAAAGATCTCAGAATGCATATAGATATGGGCGATGATGGACGATACAATGCAACTAGTATTGGTACCATTACCTTTTAGAGGGAGTCAGGTAAACCATTTCAATTGAAAAATGTTATTCATTTTCCAGGTCTAAAGAAAAACTTGGTCTCAGTCGCAATGTTGGAGGATAGAGGATATGATGTTGTTTTTAGAAGTGGTAAAGCCTCCTATGACATAAAACAACGGGTCAAGTCAAGAATATAGGGATTCGAGTTAAGAATCTCTACATGTTGGAGGTAGATGGTTGCGGTGCCATGATAGGCAAGGCAGAAAAAGTGGTGAGCCGGGATGAGGATGAATTATGGCACAGGAGATTGGGCCATATTCATCATGGATCCTTGAAGATCATGCAACAAATATCTACTGGACTTCCAAGGGGAACACTTGCTCAGTTAGATCAGTGCAAGGGGTACACCCTGGGGAAGTATGTAAAGTCCACATTTCATGAAAAGGAGAACCATGCTTCGGTGATCCTGGAGAGAATTCACTCGGACATGTGTGGACCATTCTCGGTTTCTTCAACAACAAAACATAGGTATTATGTTATTTTTGTTGATGACTTTTCTCATAAATGTTGGATATTCTTCATGTAGAAGAAGGATCAAACATTCTCAAAGTTCTGTGAGTTTAAAGCATTGGTGGAGAAAGAGTCAGGGAAGCAAGTGAAAGATATAAGGAGCGATAATGGTGGAGAATACATTTCTAACGAATTCAAAGACTTCTGCAGCAGAGAAGGAATTCGAAGAGAACTCATAGTGCCTCATAACCCACAGCAAAATGGGGCCGCGGAGAGAAAGAACAGAACGATCGTGGGTGCAGCATGAGCGATGTTGCATGACCAGCGCCTACCAATGCATTTGTGGGTAGAAGCATGAAATACTGCGGTTTATGTGTAGAACCATTGTCCTCATAGACTACTTGGCATGAGTACACCTGAAGAAGCTTTTACTGGTAATAAACTGGATGTTTCTCATTTTAAAATTTTTGGCTCATCTATTTATGTGCATGTGACCAAGGATTCCAGGAAGAAGCTAGAACCGACTGCTGAAGTTGGGATATTTGTGGGGTACACAGAAACACCCCATAATTATCCTATGTATCTTTTGAACAATAAGATGACTGTTATGCGACTGGATATAAAATTCGATGAGGGGAAATCCATGCGGTTGTCGCTTGAGAGGGAGATAGACTTGCATGCAGAAGAGGAACTGATGGTTCCCAAGGATGAGTCTCAAGATGTGGATCAACCACATGAAGAGGTTCATGGAGTGGAGGAAACCACTCAAGCATATCCATCCATTAGAAATGGCAGAAAGCGCACCACGGAAGATGACAAATTGAGACTAGATGTTGCACAGAATGTAAGAGCCCCTACTTCACAGTGCAGATAGAGACAGTCTCCTGATCGATTTCCTAGATACATGGATCTCATGAGAAAATGTATTGTGACTGAACCATCTTCCTTTTAGTAAGTAGTGCAGGACCCCACTTGGGTTGATGCTATGGTAGAGGAGTATGACTCCATTTTCAAAAACAATGCATGGGAAATTATCCCAAGACCGATTGATAAATCGGTGGTAGGATCGAGATGGATCTACAAGGTAAAGAAAACTACTGATGGGAGTGTGGAGAAATACAAGGCCAAGTTTGTGGCCCGAGGCTTCTCACAGATCGAGGGGATAGATTATGATGAGACCTTTGCACCTGTAGCAAGGTAATCTTCCATAAGATCCATACTTTCACTCTCAGCGTAGATGGGCTAGCACATTCATCAGATGGATGTAAAAACTGTGTTCCTCAATGGGATCATTGAGGAAGAAGTGTACATTGAACAACCAGAAGGTTTTGAGACCTTTGATAGGGAGTTTCATGTGTGCAGGCTCAAGAGAGCATTGTATGGGCTGAAGCAAGCACCCCGTGCTTAGTACACTCGGATAGAAAGATATTTCACTGGGTTGGGCTTCACCAAAAGTGAAGCAGATGAAAACCTATACCAGATTGTGGTGGAGCGTAAGATTTTAATCATTTTTCTTTATGTTCATGATTTAATATTGACTGGTGATGAGTAGCTGATACACTCATGCAAGGATGACCTTGCAAAGGAGTTTGAGATGAAGGATTTGGGCCTTCTTCATTGTTTCCTTGGATTGGAAATATGGCAGCGAGATGGTGAACTTTTTGTGTCTCAAGGAAAGTATACAAGGGAGATACTGGGTAAGTTTCACATAGAGGGCTGCAAACCCATGGATACTCCTCTTCCAGGAAACTGGAGGAAAGAGGATGCTACTCCTGGAGAGGTAGTGGATGCTACTGTCTATCGACAGTTAGTGGGTTCACTAATGTATTTAGTGAACATGAGACCAGACATTTTCTATGCGGTTAACCAGCTAAGTCAAGCGATGGTTAAGCCTACCAAACTCTTTTGAAAGGCAGGTAAGCATGTCCTAAGATATATGAAGGGAACATCTGAGTATGGATTATGGTACAGATAGACGGATGAGGTGAAGTTGCATGGCTTCAGGGATGCAGATTGGGCGGGCAGCCCAATGGACAGAAAGATCACATCAGGGGGGATCTTTAGTATCGGATCTACAATTATTTCTTGGTATAGCAGGAAACAAAGATCCATGCACTTAGTTCAGCAGAAGTGGAATACATGGCAGCGAGTCAAGATGCATGTGAGGCTATCTGGATGAGGAAGATCTTGGTTGGTTTGTTTGGTTCTCATTTAGATCCGACAATGATTTATTGTGATAATCAGAGTTGCATTAAACTCTCGATTAATCCTATGTTTCATGAAATATTTAAGCATATAGATATCCGGTATCATCATCTCAAAGATTGTGTGCAGCGGAAGATCATGTTGCTTCAATACATTCCTACAGAAGATCAGGATCCAGACATTTTGACGAAGGCACTCACCAGGAGCAAATTCGAATATCATAGAGACAGGATTGGGGTGAAAGATAATCCCTTTCTTGTTGAGAGGGAGTGTTGAAAAGTCAACAAGAAACATGTGTCTAATTTACTTTTCCCTTAAATAAATTGGACAATAAATATTAATCTATTATTTCATTCATAACTGAGTGAGTTGGATTTGTAACATAACTATAAGTGTAGTTAAGTGAGTTAAGATTAGTTGTACTAGTTGTAACTAAACATGCACTAGTGAGAGTTCAATTAATCAGTGAACTCACATGCAACTGAAGACTCACCACAGTTAACTACATGCATGTCAGATCTAGTGGAGACCTAGTTGAGATAATAGGTGAAAGGGACAGTTTGCCTATCAATTGGGATTTGATCACACATGCAGTGGATATGCTTATGAGCATGTGCAAACTAGGCAATTTGTCAATTCTGATTGTGAGAATTCCTAATTACAGAGATTGTGCAGAGGAGGCAGGTTGTCTGGACACGGAGAATTGGCACATGTATTTGTTGATTTGTGTATGACAGTGTGAGACGATTGTATTGTACTGAGAGATCTTGGATTAGATTTTTGTATGAGATTGTTTCATGATTCATGATATACATAATATATGATAGTGGGGTTTATAGCTTTACGCTTTCCCGGTAAAACTTATGTGTTATGTGTTCTTGATATTTCACTTTGTGATTGTGGTTGTGATTGTGGTTTAATTTTCCGCAAGAATAATAGTAGAAATGATTCTGTATTTAACAGTGGCGTATAATTGTTAGATTAGGAGAATCGCAGGAACTACTTAATTTGTATTGAAATTTCTACAAATGTAATTTAACACGCATACCGTAACCGAAGGCACAGAATCGGAAGTGGTTGTCCTGCACTTGCTCTCCGTCCAGCTCCTACTTACTAACCACTGAGACCTCATTGGTACCTCCCAGCCAATGCTAGGGGTACTCTGCTTCCCCCTGAGTCCCCTGAGCTGCAAAGGGGCCACGCAAACAAACCAGAGAATAAGCTAGCTCCCAGCTCACCTTGTAAGGTTGAGATACCACTCTCTATTCAAGTTGGGTATCCCAACTCCCACAAGAAAAATTTGTCAAGAGAAAAATCTGGCAGCATAACCTTACACATACCAGTCATGATCTATTCCCCTTATCTACCATTTATTTTATCGAGTTCTTCTTAGTGACACTTCCATTTTCACATTAAATTTGTTTTATTAAAAATTAATTAGGAAAAATTATTCCCCGTACACTTGTCACCCAATCCCTTAGTTGCACCAAAATTTCATTTAATTAATTGAACTAATTTGCCAATTTACCTCACCCACCTAAAAGCGTTCCTAAAAATGCTCCTAGATGTTCATTTATTCCCTCACATTCCATTAATGACTGGCGCCTTTCTTAAATCTTAGTTGAGTTCTAAATTGGAAAGTTCTCTAGACTAGATTCCCTCTATGTTCCACATTCCTTTTGTATTTAAATTTCCCCTTTTAGTCTAAGTTTTAATTAGCAAGTTTTGCACATAGCCAACAATTAAATTTTAAATTTTTGATCAATTATTTCTCCTTTAATTTTTAAATTTGTTTTTTCTTCATCACCCGCTTTATTAATTGATTAATCAGTTTTATTCCTTATAGCCCAATTACACCTATGCTCGAGTTTCAACTAGGCTTAGCAAAATTGTTTTTAAGGGGAATTTTATAATTATTAAACTTTACTCATGCAACATTTATTCTAAGGTTGACCAAGTCAAAATGAGATATTATTTTCTAGGTACCTAGGTTCATTGACTCACCAGTGTTAAAAACCACGACGTTCCCTTCAAGACATACTATGTTCTCCAAGGGTGCCACTCGCCTTCAAGACACACTACGTGCTCCAAGGGTGCCACTTTCCTTTTGACTGATTTTGGTAGACATCCAACCCTTGGATTCAATACTCCGCCAGGCGACATTGTGGGAGACTAAGGGCCTATAAGGAATAATGACCCTGCCTTATTGCGCACCCCTTAGAATCTTCATGAGTGACTGTCTCAGTCTTCCTTCATGACATCGTGGATCTCTCGAACTAGGTAATCATTAACCTATAGTTCAAGCCATGGTGTGAGTGCTAGTAGGATGTGGTAGGGATGTTGCCACACCTCTCCCTCAATATATTTAGTTTTAATGCATGACCCCTTTACTCCAAATGTGAATCTAATTAGCAAACAATCGTCAGCCTGCATCCATCAATGAAACATGTCAGCGATACATAAACAACATCATACTATACCTAGTCATATGTCACATATGCAACAATAGAAATACTCAAACAATATACAATCCACTCCCTAACTCGATCTGGAGTCCAAGGAGATCCATCGATGCCATCGACATCCTCAATATGTCAAGATTCCTACACACTCAGGAGAAACCAATCAATAGCACATGTTTATACATAATAACATAACATACCATCATAAATCACAATCTCATCATTAGAATCCATAAGCGAAGCAGCCAATCATATAATGAACTGGATCAATTGCACGCAAGTGTCATCAAAGAATAAGTCACATCAGGTGCGCGCAAGAGAGGGATGTTACATACACCCCCTCTTATTTTAAACTTTGTCCCGAAGTTTCACAATATACAAGTGCAGAAAGAAAGTATCTGAGAATATCTAAATGTATAGGTATAAAAACAAAATGGAAATTGTTGAAGCATATCATATGCGTCCTCCTAGGTAGCCGAGTGAGGACTATAGTTGCCCCACTGGACCTTGACCTGATCGACTGTTCAATGTCGTAGCTACCAAATGCGATGGTCCAAAATGTGGATTGGCTCCATTATGAGCACACCCTCATCCGATACCTGCAAATAACTCATGTCAATCACATGTGTAGGATCACTAACATAATGTCTCAAAATAGATACGTGAAAAACATCGTGCATACACCTCAAAGAATTAGGCAAGGATAGTCGATAGGCCACAGGCCCCTTCCTTTCTACAACCTTGAATGGTCCCATGAACCTAGGAGAGATTTTAGCACCCTTTCCAAACTTGATCGAACTCTTGTGCGGTTTCACCCGCAAGAAGACTCGATCACAAACTTCATAACTATGGTCAACACAATGCACATCGACATAACTCTTTTGTCGATCTTGCGCTTCCTTGATCCTTTGTCTTATTTTTTTCATTTTCTTTTCCATTTCTTGGATCACTTATGTTCCTACCAGGACCCTATCTTAGAGTCAATCCCAACTAAATGGCGTTTGACACAACCACCCATAAAGAAACTCGAATGTCACCATATTAATGGTGCTTTGATAATTGTTATTGGATGTGAATTCTACCAGTGGAAATAAATCTTCCCAACGCTTATGTTGGTCCATAACGTACATACGCAACATTTACTCCAAGATTTGGTTCATTTGTTTGGTCCGTGCATCTATCTCCGGGCGATATGTGGTACTAAAGTTAAGTTGGGTTCCCAAGGCCTCTTGGAAACTAGTCCAAAATTGTCTTGTAAACACCTATCCTCAATCAGATATGATCCTCTTACGCATGCCATGCAACCTCACAATATCGCTGATGAAAACTCTATCTATGTCAGGTGCCTGATACATCATACGCACAGGGATAAAATGAGCACTCTTCGTCAAAGTGTCAACTACCACAAAAATTGAGTCGTGACTCCTTGCCATTAGCAACAATCCAACAATGAAATCCATAAAAATGACCTCCCATTTCGATTATGGAATAGCATGTCGCTATGTTAATCCCGTCAGATTTATATGTTCAGCCTTCATTTGCTTAAGTTCTAGACATCTTGCCATGTAGTCGACTATGTCCCCCTTCATTCCTTTCCAGAAGAGTAAGGGTTTAAGGTCTGCAATAATCTTCGTGACTCTTGGATGAGCCATGTACAGTTATCTATGAGCTTCGTTTAAGATCAAACTTATTAACTCATCATTGGGTGGTACGCAAATCTGGTTATTATATCTCATTAATTTGTTGTTGTCCATAGTAAATCCCTCAAATTTTGGTACCAATAGGTGTTTTGTCCGATAAATTCCTTAACCTCCTTATATCAGTCATCATCGCGTTGTAAAGTTGGAATATTTTCATGTAGATTTGTTTGAAGAGGTATCATCAAAAATATGCGTGGTCTCCAACTGAATGCATAAACCACTATGTTCATTGTTCCTCTTATGTAGGTAATCTCAAAATCATACTCACTAAGAAGTTTTGACCAACGCCTTTGTCGTGCGTTCAAGTCGCTTTGCATAAAAAGGCATTGTAAACCACAGTGGTCCATTTTTAGTTCGAATTTCCATCCAATCAGGTAGTGTCTCCAAACTCTCAAGGCATACACAATGGATAACAACTCCAAGTCGTGTGTCACATAGTTCTCCTCATGCTTTCTTAACTTTCTCGACATGTAAGCGATCACTCGACCGTCTTGCATCAAGACTCCACCTAATCTTTCCTTGGATGCATCAGTGCATACCAAGAAGTCCTCGTCCATGTCAGGGATTTTTAGTATTGATGTTTTTGTCAACATCTCCTTGAGATTTCAAAACACTTTTGCGCATTTCTCGGTCCATACAAACTTCTTGTTCTTCTTCTGCAATTCCGTAATCGGATTTTCTATCTTTGAAAAACCCTCGATGAACTGTCAATAATATCCCGCTAAACCCATGAAACTACGCACTTCTGGGACATTCGTTGGTGTAGGACATTCTATAATAGCCTCTACCTTCGCTAGATCGACAACGATACCTTCATCGAAGATGACATGCCCTAAATAATGAATCTTCGATTGATAAAAATAGCATTTCGACAGTTTCCCAAACAATTTTTTCTCTCGTAGACACCGCAGTACCAAGCACAAATGTTTGTCATGTTCTTCCATTTTCCGAGAATATATCAAAATATCTTCAATGAATACCTAAAAAAACTTGTCCAAGTATTCATGGAACACCTTGTTCATCAATCTCATGAAAACCCCTGGGGCATTTGTCAATCCAAACGGTAAAATGGAAAACTCATAATGTCCAAACCTCATCGTGAATGCGGTCTTAGGAATGTATTCCTCCTTGATCGGTAACTAGTGATACCTTGATCTCAAGTCAATCATTGAAAACATCGTCGCACATTTCATATGATCAAACAGATAGTCTATTCTTGGAAACATATATTGATTGTTGATCGTTGCCTTGTTCAATTGACGGTAGTCAATGCAGAGTCTCCACAACCCATCCTTCTTCCATATGAAAATAATAGGAGCACCCCGCGGTGAAACACTTGGACATATAAGTCCTAGATCCAACAACTCCTTTAGTTTCATTTTCAACTCCTGTAACTTAGGGGTCGACATCTGATAAGGCGTTCTTGCTATCGGTTCAGTACCAGGTTTTAGTTCGATGGTAAATTCCAATTCCCTCTCAGGTGACAACCCTGGTAATTCCTCTGGGAATACCTCTACAAACTCTCGTACTACCAGAAGATTTTCTAGTCCTTCCACCATGCCCTTTTCTTTCAATGAAAGGATTACATATAGCTTTCATCCCTTGCGCATGCTCTTCCAAAGCTCTAGGGAAGAGATGAACCTTAGGTAAACTCCCTGGTTCCTTCCTACAATCATACATCTTTGTCCCTCATCATCGACCAAACTCAATCATTTTGTCTTACAGTTGAGTATCGCCTCATGCGATTCCAACCAGTGCATACCGATCACGATGTCATAATATCCTAAGATCGTGACATACAGGTTGGAATTCGTGAAACAATTTCCCTGGTTAAGGCTACAACTCATAAAATTTCCTCCCACCTTCTGTTTAGCTCCTGAATCCATTTCTACATAACTAAACTCATCATGTTCGAATGCCTTTACCTTAATTCTTTTTAGCGCTACACCATAAATAAATCTCTATGTAGCACCTGGATCTATCAAAATACTAAGGTTCTAGTCAGTGATGGTACTTGACATCTCAAGCATAGTAGACTAGTGTTCATCCTGGTGGTTATTCACTATTGCATGAATCCGATGGGCCTTGCCCAAATCTCCTATGATAATGTGTCTGGCGGATCCGACTGCTCTGGCCTTCTCAACTGGGAATTCACACTGGTAATGTGGCTCTCCACATGTCCAACACCCGGTATTCAATCCAATACTCCTGGTCCCCGAAGTAGAAGCTGATGGCCCACCATCCTGAAACCCTGGTTTGTTCTGCTGAACATGCATGAACTGTTGTTGCTGCGGTCGACGTTGCTGCTAGTGTTGTGGTCCTATGCAAGGAGTCCTCTACCAATGCATCGGTCATCGTGGTGTAGTGAATTTGGATCCTCTCAGAGTGCCTCGATACCCTAGAGGATGTCTATTTTGTGTCTAACGTTGTTGCGTACCAGATTTCACCTGCCCCGTCATTCTCGTCGGAGTCCTTCTCTAACCCCCACTGATGAGCTCCTCCTCAGCTATGAGAGCCTTCTGGACAACATCGTGCAACGTATGAGGAATTAAAATTCTCACTTTCGCATGAATGCTGACATTAAGGCCAAACATGAACTTGTTGACCTTAAGATTCTCGTTGTTCAGATGCAGAGCATAACGAAGCAGCTCCATCAAAAGGGCCTCATACTCAGGTATCCTACGACTGCCATGTCACAAGGCATTGAACTCATTGAGATGATGCTCAATGAATTCCTCCAACAAATACCTCTCTCAGAACCACTCCTTGAATAGTTCCAATGACATGTCTTCGACGACCATGTTCAGTTGATGTAGGAGCGCCTTCCACCATAGAAGAGCACTCCCCTTCAGCTGAAATACTGCCATGTAGACCTTCATGTTGGAGGTATAGTCGCAAAGTGCAAATCACATCGCCATATTCTCCAACCATGCCTCGACAATTGCGACGTCCGTGGCACCAAAGAACTTGGGAAACTTGACCTTCTCGAGTTCTCTATGAACGCTACCAGTACTGGCTGGGGTGTGTGGTGGATCCTCAGGGGGTGTCAGCACCCTGGCCTCATCTCTATCCAAATGGCTAATCAGGGCCTCTGACATCCTCTCAAAGGACCTCATCAACCCAACTACATCTCTGATAGCTATATATTCTTGTTCGACGACTTGTTCTTCTCCTTGGGGGTTAGACCCCTCTGGCATGGATGCTACTAGAGGCGTCGTGCCTCCTCCCCTAGCACCATGTTGTCTGCCTCCGCAACGTCCTCTCACCATGATTTTTTTTTTTGTAAATAAAAAAGGTGGAGCATGTTATATTACTATAAACAAAATACAGTAGTTGTTTGGGATGCCAGCTGTCCCGCCTAAACAGGAAACCAGGATAGCTGGGCATCCCTTGCCATGTGTTACCCCATTCACAAAATTAGCAAAATTGACAGTGCAACGTCCTGCCCGAAGGAAACCAGGACTATCAAACATGAGAATGTAACTGGATGTCATGAACTAGTTCTAAGGAAATTGAAAACTAACTAGCCTAAAGCCTAGCTTATAGCAAAAAAAGCAAATTCCAGTTCTGAACATCAATTGACCTTTGAGCCTGCGCAGTTGTCCTCGTCCTTGGGTTGCCTCCATCTTACTGGGAACTTATAGGCTTGCGTGCAAGTTGGGAATTGTCGCTTTGGAAGGGTTCTGGAGTGAGCCTCGAAGAGCATGTCGAGTCTCTGGTCAATTCACGCGAGGTGAAAGATTTGGTCATCCAGCAGGCTCCTCACCTAAAAAATGAGATTGAGGCACCCCGAGTCTGCTAGGAATGGCTGCTCCTGGCTGTGGCTTTCAATTGACTCCATGGGGGTGGTTCCAGCTGCTTCCTGATGTATGCGCTCCTGTTGATTATGTGCCTGCCACGTCGCCTCCCTGGGTGGTTCAGGAGGAATCTCTTCTTCAACGTAGCAGGTGGGGAAAGGCTCTTCGAAGCGAGTGGCGTGAGGACCGGCCAGAATGCGTGCAGTCGGAGGCTTACTGTCTGGACCAAAATCCGAAGGCGGGTTCCAGTTATCCGGCACTGTAAACAACATATGCTCGGGGACACTCTCCAAGCCTTCCTCCGGAATAATTTCTTCCACATACGCCATTGGAGGCGTTTGTGGCATCTTGTTCCTCTGTCGGGCTGCCATTTCTATGGCTTTCTCAGAGTTATTTTTCCCCTGTCGACATGATTCTGCAGTGTACCATGCCGCTCCTCTCCATGGCTTCCCTCACGTTCTAGGCATGGTGGGGGACTGGTGGAGTATCAGAATGCTTCCCCGAAAGGTCGCTCGGCTCCAAAAGACTATTGCGGTCATCGGATACTGCACTTGTTCTAACGAATTGATGAGGTAGTGGCGACGATTCCTCTGTTCCAATGGAGCGAAGGTTGCCAAGAGCGACTGGCTCTTTTCTCTGTCGACCCGGGCAGTGAGAACTAGTGCTAGCATGACCGCCATGGCCATAAAGTCTTGTTGGTTAGTGCGCTGCTGGCTGGTACTCCTCCCTCGCGCGAGAGGCCTCGTCGTTTGAAGGCTCCTGCTACTATTCATGGCGAGTTAAGGTCGGAGGGGACGTTGGTCGGTAGATGCATTAATGCCACGTCCCGGCTGGCTCTCGCGTGGCACCAATGCACAACGTGTCACCCCATCCGGGGGTCCTCTCACCATGATTACCTACACGAATACAAATCAATTTAATTAGTGATAAATTATAATCAAGTGTTTTCACAGTGGAAGGCGTAATGATCCCAAGTCGCGGGTTGAATCCTCTTTGATACCATATGTAATGGCCTCGACCGTTATGACACAAAGTGAAGTACAATAGTTAATTTTTTTTTTCTTTTATTGTTGCGTTAGGAAATTAAAACATCATAATAAAAAGAGACAGCATTGACACACCATTCGCATATACTAATGAAACAATATAATGCATTCATAATCATTTATGACAAAATATCAACACATCATCATCATGAACCATGACACTCATATCAAAGTATTAACACGTTAATCACCATCAACCCAATATCATTTCATTCTATCATTAATAATGATGCATATCAGTACGAGTCTTAAACATTCAATGCATCACATAAGGACCATCACCATATATCGCTAAGAAAACATAAGGTACCATAGAGAATCATAAAGATCATAAAGATAATCACAATAACACCTAATATACTACATGCCCAACCTACCCTGGAAGATTAGGACCTCCGGGACAGATAAGCAACGCTCAAGCCTAGGTTCCAATTGATTTTAACCATTTAAGGTCCCAAGGTTGGCGATTATTCTGAGGAACAAGGAGGTGTCTACATCCCACCCGAAACAATCAAGTCCAAGCTGACTAAGCTAAATAACATCATCAACGATCATCTAGGCGCAACATCATTCTAATAAACCAACACATGTAACATAAAATTCCATGGCACAAGAGAACGTAAATACTAATTCCATATAGCAACGACATAAGTCGAGGCACAATAATCTACTCATTTAATTTTTAAGGTGCAACAAAATATACCTAACTTCTAGGCACGTGATTAAATCAATCATCAAATTACAATAAAAATTTGATGGCACAAGAAGTAATATCCAACAACCATTCAACCATTCATATCTTGACTTTTCAATGCACGCAAGCAGAAGAATCTAAACATTATACAATACATCATTCAATACCTTAAATTTTCATGTGTGCAAGAGATAACTAATTTTAACCATCATTCAAGACTAAACTAATTAAACTAAATAACTAAGCATCTAAAGCCATCATTCCATACATTCAATTTCATGCGCGCAAGAAATAAACTAAATCTAATATCGTAATTGATCATAGTCTACAACGATTACAACGCGCTAAAGAAATCTAAAAAAAATCTTCAATTATCATTATGACATACAATCCATTGGCGCAAGAGGTCCGAAAACTCTATAATCATCATACATTACATAAAAACTGTAAGCACAACTATATCTTGTAAAAAAACATGTTAAACTTTAGGCCTCTAAGCAAGGAAAGGGTTCCATTCTGGTTGTAATGATTTACTATGTCATAGTTGAGCACAACAACAAAGTGGGATATTGGAGCATAATAGAAGAAGTATAAGACCTTGTAATATCGATAAGGGATAGGGTGTATTGCCTTTCATTTCAAGATTATAAGTTATAAAATGCTTAAATATTTTCTCCATTTAGTTGACAACTCTATGTTAAATTGACCTTTCTTTAAATTTGTATTTTATATATCCAAGAAAAAGAAAAAAGCATAATCTTAACAAATTTTTCCATTTTCAAAATATATATATCCTATGTAATTTATATAAGATTTATTTTAACCCCCTTTTTTAAGATACAATGTTGAAACATCCATTGAAAAATAAGTTAAAATATATTTCATATAAAACACAACTTTAAAATTTCTAGGAAAATGTTAAAGAAATAAAATCTAATTATTACAATGATCTCGCATCAATATATCTAAGTGGCGAATAAAATCTAATTATTTCAATGATCTTGCATCAATATATTGTTGGATTACTGAGAGGGGGGGTGAATCAGTAATTGCGTAATTATAATCCTTTTTCTTCAAATGTTATATCAATGTATAATTATTATTCAATAATGAGCAGTAAGAAATAAACAATCACACACATACACAGTACATCAGTGTTTTATGTGGAAACCCAAATCGGGAGAAAACAATGGAATGAATTTTTCTTATATGTCTTGAAGAATTACATTCATTGGAAGCACCAACTTCCTTTGTTTTCCAACTGCAACTGGAAGGAGTCTCCAGCCCCCTATTTTCTCAGGCTACAACCTAAGGGAAGCTCTAACTCCCTAATTCTCTGTCTACAACCAGAAGGAGGCTACAACCCCCTATGTTCTCTAGCTACAACTTGAAGGTGGCTACAACCACCTGTCCTTGCCCCGTCCTACCACCCTAAAGTAGAAGTAGCATGAGGGAACCATTATCACACTATCACTATGAGATATGCCACTATAAACCTGTACCAATAAATTTGAACCATGCATCAACCTATACCTCAACCTGTAATCAACCTATACCATAAACAAGTGCATCAACCATGCACAAACCTGTACCAAACAACCTATAATCAAACTGTACCATAAACAAGTGCATCCAACCATGTACCAAGTATGTAACAATCATGTGTCAACTACTCATCAACTATGACTCATCAATATGTACCAACATCATCAACTATACACCTCATGTATGTGCCAACTCATCAACTACTTGGCTCAACCATGTTCTCAACATGTACCTCAACCAAAATCCCTCATCAATTCCATCATCCAAATCTGATTTGTAGCTATGTAATAGACCTTGTGTATATGATCACATTCCTGCAAACCTTCCTTAACTTTAACAACAAGAGACTAGCATTTTCATTAAACTTTTCTTTAGTCTCACATGCCTAGTTTTGGATTAGTCAACAACCCTAACTTAAAGTAATCAAAACTTTTAACCTGTAATGTATAAAGATGTGAAACTTATACACAATGTTCTTCAATGTGTTTTATGCAATTCCTCGAGGTGTCACTACTTGGAACATCTCAGAAAAGGAGTTATAGAAAAAATGGCATACCTTGTTGAATTATGGATTATTCTAGAGAGTGACCTTGTAGAGCATGCCCCACACAAAATATTTGTTGAATTGTAACCTAACCAACACATTTGTTCTCACTTAATTTGGATCTGTTATGAAGAAGTTATGACATTTTTACCTGAAACACCTGTTTTTGACTAGTTCCAGAACTAGCCACAAACTCTATTTTCCACAGCGTGTAAATCCCAAAATAAAATGACCCACAATATGAATTTTTTACCACAGATACTTGGATATGTTTTCTTAATTCAATATCAATTTCATGGTCTGAATCATTATAGAAAAAAAATTATAGCGAAAATGGTGAGATGACCTGTAAATAACATACCTTAGAAAGCACCATCAAAAGAATTTATCCTTCCTTGCATTTCGGCCTTCTTTTCTTCACCTTTCCTCAGAAATTCAGATTATATATCCTTGTTTACCTTAGACACCTATATATATTCAATATTCTCAAATGTAATTAAAATGAGAGAGCCTTGCCTCTTATTTATACTCTCCAAGTAGGTTCCTTAAAAACATCTTCTAGGTCACTTGGTCCACTTTCCTTATTTTAGGGTTAACCCACTTCTAATTTATCCATTAAATTTATTATTGAAATAATTTATGTTGTATTCACTTTGAATTACAATACACTCATCACTTCACTTTATTATTTACCTTTTAAATCTATTCAACCACTTTGACTACTTTGACCTTTTTGGGCTTCTAGATGACATATGAGGGTCCTCCAACTTCGTAAGGCCATAACTCTCAAACCGTGAGGAGTTATGTGACATTCGACATACCACCAGAAATGGAATGACATTTCCTATCCATATATAATAGTATTACCTTCAAATATAAAAAAAATCATACCGTTATCCATCAAACAAACTTGGGTCCATTACCCAAACCTGGGTTCTCCAACTTCACATGGTCATAACTCTTTAATCGTGAGGAGATATGTGATGTTGTACATACCACCGGAAATGGCATGAAAAGCACTATCCATATAGGATAGTTTCCCTAACAAATTCACTATCCTTCATCTCATTATTCCACAATTAATCATGGGTTCTCTTACTCCGCAAAGCTTCTTCCCATGAGGGCTTTCACCATAAGGACCACTTTGGAGTTCGTCCATATTTACTTCTTATCAACCATGAAATAAAAATATTGAGTCATATTTACATCAAACAATCTTGGGTCCATTATCCAAACCTTTGTGCTACGGGGCTTTCTTCAAGGGTTGACATCAATGACAACCAACCTTAATCAACAATCTCCCCCTTTGGCATTGATGGCAACACTCTGATGCAATACTGAAATCATATCACTCATGCTCCCCCTGGAACCATGCCTCTGTCCTCTGCATATGATAAATCTTCCTTTGTCCTCTGCATCTGATAAATATCTCCCCCTTTGTCATCAATGGCAAAGGTATCTTTCCATCTGGGGTTGCTCCCCCTGACTGAACTGTCCTCTTATGGTGCTTCCTCGTGTACATCTAAGACATATAAGATAAGCATTCAAAAAACATTCAAGAAACATTCATTTTGGAGTAGAAATAACTCCAAGTCTTTGGCGAAGATATTCAAAGGCTTCCCATGGAAGTGGTTTTGTAAAGATGTCTGCCACTTGTTCTTTTGTGCCCACATACTCAACTCTAATGTTCTTTTCTACAACATGTTCTCGTAGAAAGTGATACTTGATTGGACTGTGCTTCATCTTGGAGTGCATCATCGGGTTTTTTGAGATATTGATGGCACTTGTATTATCACAATATATTGGAATGAGCTCATCATACTCAACCTGTATATCTGTCAAAGTTTGTTTCATCCAAAGAACTTGTGTACAACATGTTGTTGCTGCAATATACTCTGACTTGGTTGTAGATAGAGATACTGATGATTGTTTCTTGCTTAGCCATGATAACAGACACTCACCTAAGTAGAACGTTGCCCCACTGGTGCTTCGTTGGTCATTAATACAACCTTCCCAATCTGCATCTGTGTAGGCAATAAGTGATAGATCTTTTCCTTTTGCATACCATAATCCAAACTCTTATGTTCCTTTGAGATATCTGAAGATGCTCTTTACTGCTAATACATGTGATTCATTTGGTGTTGTTTGAAATCATGCCACCTGTCCAATTGCTTGCATTACATCTGGTCTGGATGTTGTCACATATAGTAGGCTGCCAATCATTGACCTGTATTGCCTCTGATATGTAGACTTCAAATCATCATATTTTCTCAACTTACAACTGATTTGCATGGGAGTGATAACTGGTTTGCAATCTTCCATTCCGAACCTCTTTAACATTTCTCTGATATAATTAGTTTGAGAAATAAAAATTCCTTGGTTTCTTTGACGTATCTGAAGTCCTAGAAAGAAGGATAGTTCTCCAAGTAACAACATTTCAAATTCAGTTTGCATGTCTTTTGCAAATTTCTGGCTTAACCTTCCATCATCACTACCAAAAATAATATCATCAACATAAACTTCAATTAATAAAATATTACCTTGACTTACCTTGACGTAGAGGTTGTTGTATGCACTTCCTTTTTTGAACCCGTCCTGCTGCAGATACTTATCCAGTCTGGAGTACCATGCTCTAGGAGCCTGTTTTAGACCATACAATGCCTTCTTTAATTTACACACATAGTTTGTGTTCTCTGACAACTGAAATCCTTTTGGTTGTTCAATGTAGACTTCTTCTTCAAGTTCCCCATTCAGAAAAGATGATTTTACATCCATCTGATATACTTTAACATTTTTGGAGCATGCATAAGCTAAAAGCAAATGGATTGTTTCCATTCTAGCAACTCGGGAAAATGTCTCTTCAAAGTTGATTAGTTCAATCTGTGCATATCCTTTATATACCAATCTAGATTTATTCCTTGTAACCTATCCATCTTCATTCAATTTATTCCTAAAAACCCATTTTGTGTCGATCACATTCTTATTGTTTGGTCTTGGAACCAATTCCCAGGTGTCATTTTTCTTTATTTGATCCAATTCTTCATCCATGGCCTTATTCCAAAATTCACCCTTGATGGCTTCTTCAAAACAGTTTGGTTCAATTGTAGATAAGAGTGCTAGGTGTGTTTGTTCTGGTGAACGGATTTTTCTTCTAGTCTCAACTCTTGCATCTTTGTTTCCAATAATATGATCTTAATGATGATTCTTCTGTACTTGTTTGCTAGGTGTCTTTGGAGATACTTGATGAACTTGTTCTTCTGCTTCTTTCAGATTCTCTTCATCTTCACCTTCCTCTTCTACTTCTTTTTCATCTTCTTCTTCGAAAAGTTGTTCCATTGATTTGTTTTCTTCTTCTTTTGATTATAGTCTGCATGTTTCATCAATTGTTATGTTGATGATTTCCACAACTTTGTTTAATATTAGATTGTAACACTTGTATTCTTTCCTTGTACTTGAGTAACCAACAAGTATTCCTTTGTCCACACGAGAGTCAAACTTTCCCATTCTACCATCTTCTCTTTTGATGTAGCATTTGCTTCCAAAAACTCTGAAGTGCTTCACATTTACTGATCTTCCTTTCCATAGCTCGTAAGGATTTTTATCAATGTTGTTTCTGAGCATTACTCTGTTTTGAATGTGAACTGTTGTATGCACTGCCTGTGTCCAAAAAATATCTATCAACCTTGAATACATTATCATTTTCCGAGCCATTTATTGTACTATCATGTTCTTTCTTTCAACAACTCCATTTTGTTGAGGTGTCCTAGTGACGAAGAATTGCCTTTTTATTCCATGATTGCTGCAGTAGTCCATAAATTTATTTTAGGTGAATTATCTTCCATTATCTGATCTTAAGCATTTGATTATTGAATCCATCTCGTTTTCAACCATTTCCTTGTAGATCTTGAAGTTTTCAAAAGATTCTGACTTGTTCTTGAGAAAGAAAACTGCAGTCATTCTTCTATAATCATCAACTAATAACATAAAGTATCTCTCACCTTTTAAGCCTTTTGTTGTAGTTGGTCCAACTAGATCAATATGCACAATTTCCAGTGGTTTTGTTGTTGAATATTCCTTTGATTTGAACCTAGTCTTTGTTTGTTTTCCTTGTTGGCAATGCTTGCATAAAGTGTTGGT
>SNQJ01S0022406.1:50448-65257 GCA_010110895.2 Picea sitchensis | reverse complement strand
ATTATTTCTAATTATACCTCCTAGTCTCCTATATATACCAAGGAGACATTTTCATTTTGGATCATCTGGTACTTGAAAATTTAAGTGGGGTAAAAGGAGGTTGCCCCCTCGAAGAGGCTTATTATCTAAAATTATCTCTATTTCAAGGCGTTGAGCACTTTTCCTGAGGTTTTTCCATGCTATATTGATGTTTGATTCTTAACAGAGGGGAGATGGGTAAGTCTCCACCTGTATATTTTTTTTCTTTGCATATGTAGTTTTTATGTCTTTTTTGATATATATATCATGTTTTTGTATGTCAGAGTATTTGACGGGTAAACGTTTGTTGCATGTAGATGTGGGACCCGTGCGACCTGTCGATTATGCATGGAACAGGCGTCGCCCATGGCCAGAAGCCACGGATGCCGCCGCTGGGGGAGCAGCAGTAGCCGGGAACCTCCCAACAGGAGAGGCCGAGAGAGTCCTGAGGCGAATTGAGTGGAACTTCATTGCGCTCACTCGCACAGTCCCGATGGTAGAGATAGAGGACCTACCGCCATCCATGCAGCCTCATGTTGTGGGGGCACCTTGGACATGGGTCCGATTGTTTAGGCATTTAGCCCGTGCTATAGATGACTATAACAGGGCTCACAGGCCCTGAACAGACTTTAGACTTTTTGATGTGCCATGAGCACTTATATGTATATATATTTTTGAGGGCATAAGCCCAGTGAATCGTTACTGTTCCCATTTTGAGGCGCTTGCATCCATCTATGTACTCTAAGGATTTTATGATGTTTATATATGGTTTTTATCTCTTTTTGTGTCGTATGGATTATGTGTACAAAAATGTATTTACATGTTTATGTCCATGATATTTTTATATGTGGGCAAGATGCCAATCTAAAATGTGATTAGCTAGAGTATCTGTAACTTGGTTTAATCTCCTAGGAACATGAAAATATGTAATATAATCAAAGTTGCATTCTAAGAGACGTACCCTAAGGAATCGTCGGTGTAAAGTTGGATCGTGAACCTGGTATATTCTGTTTAGCTACGACACAACCAGTTGAGCGTCTAGATAGACCTAGAGATGAGAGATACCCAATGACAAGGTGTCACGAAGCAACTCAATAACTGCACTATACTCGGCGACATTATTTGTGGTGTCACCTAAGCATATCCCTCCGGAAGATAACAACTGACCCTGTGGTGTAAAGATTACCCAAGCTGCGGAGGCAAGCCTCCGCGTGTGTCGACTAGCACCGTCTGCATACCCAACAAACACCTCGGACTCACTTGACATATGCCATATTGACGAAAGATAACATCAATGATACGTCCATAACACTTTTAAAAGAAACGTAAAAAGTAATAGTACAAAGACTATACATATGTTACAAAATGTTACCCACAGTGACCTTTCTATGGGTAATACTTCTTGAGGTAGAGCCCATTTCTAGGCTCTGCCAAAGCAATCCCTTCAAAATCAACCAAACGATAAGCGCCCTTTTTTAATACCTCTTTGATAATGAAGGGTCCGAACCACATGGGTTTAAACTTTCCTACCCCCAGGGGGTCCTTGTCTTGGTCATAGACCAAGACAAGGTCGCCCTCAGAAAAAATCCAAGGATGAACGGACCTATCATATTGACACTTGACCTTATGTTTGTGAGCCTCGTTGTCTAGGGACACATCGCGACGCTGTTCATCAAGCTGCTCAAGGTGTACTAACCGTTCTTCAAGTGGAGAAGTGTCCGGCAATAACTATACTTCCAATTTCAGA
The DNA here is from genome assembly GCA_010110895.2 of Picea sitchensis. Lineage (NCBI taxonomy): Eukaryota > Viridiplantae > Streptophyta > Pinopsida > Pinales > Pinaceae > Picea > Picea sitchensis. Next base: position 63,492 of record SNQJ01S0022406.1, on the reverse strand, counting down.
TATGGGATTTGACATTCGATGGGAAAGACTGCCTCCAACCCGTAAACGAGTTGGAAAGGTGAGAAACTGGTTGCAGTCTTAACTGATGTTCGGTAAGCCCATAATGCCGAGTATAACATCAAATTCCAGTTTGACTTGGCTGAGTTGATAGTTCGCTGTAGAATCGTCTTAAGAGTTTTGTTTACAGCTTCCACCTGCCCATTGGCTTGGGGGTAGTAAGGTGATGAGTGTTCCTGCTGTAACCCAAGATTTGATGGTAATTCGGACATCATTTGATTATGAGATTGACTACCATGGTCCGTGACAATCTCTCTCGGGATGTCGAACCTTGCTATAATCTGGTTGAATAAGAAGAGAGTTGCGGTCTCTCCATCATCTTTAAATGTTGGCATAGCTTCGACCCACTTAGTGAAGTAGTCGACAGCTACGATGATGTAGCGGTGCCCCCTTACTGACGGGGGGTTGCATGTAGTGTAATCAATCCCCCACTTAGTGAAGGGACCAACTGTGATGACAGGAAACATGGGAGTTGGATGTGCCCTCATCTTCTGAGAGACGATTTGGCACGGATGACACTTCTTGACCGACTCGATACAATCTTTGATAAGTGTGGGCCAGAAGTAACCTGCTCGTAAAATATTTTGGGTTGTTGCCAACCCAGATAAGTGACCTCCACAAGCTCCTGTATGACAATCATTGAGCACTATGACAGCCTCCTCATGAGTGAGACATCGACACAATATGTAGTCTACACCTCTCTGATACAATGTATCATTGAGTATGAGATAGTTCTTAGCCTGATGGCGTATCCGCCGACGCTCGTCACGAGAAGCAGAGGTGGGGAACTTAAAATTCTGGAGATAGATCAGTATATCTCTGTACCAGGGTTCTGAAGATTGAATCAAAAACATATCCCCCCGGATAGGCGATTCCTCAGGAACAACGTTACCTGACTCAACCGGAAGCTCCAAAATAAGTTCTGCGAAGACCAATGACTTCTTGGACTTCACTGAAATGAAGTCTAAGTCAAATTCTTGGAGGATTACCATCCATCTACTGATTTTGCCGCCGATAACTCGTCATGTCAACATGTACTGGAATGGATTCACGACAGCAACAACGGTGGTCTTGCGAAACAAAACATAGTGACGGAACCGTTGAACAGCATGAACTACTGCCAATGCAAGTTTTTCGAGATGGGAATAATTAAGTTCCGGTCCTACGAGGCCTCGGCTCAGGTAATAGATCACGTATTCTAGAAATGAATCATCTTCCTGAACTAAAACCATGCCTATGGTTGACTCTGCGACAGGCATATATAATAAGAAATCTTTGTTATAATTAGGTGGCCATAGCAAAGGTGCAGTTGTGAGGGCATGTTTTAATGCGTCGAAAGAGTGTTGAGCGGCTTCGTCCCAGAAAAATGGAACATCTTTCTTAAGTAAATGCATAAAGCCCTTGGTGATTTTGGCATAGTTGGCGATGAAGCGTCGTAAGAAGTTCCCCTTGCCTTGAAGACTTTGAAGTTGTAAGATTGTGCGTGGGGGGGGCAACTGGATTATTGCCTCCACCTTAAGAGGATCCACCATGATCCCTATTGTTGATAAGATGAAACCTAACAAACGTCCTGACGTGACGCAAAAGCTGCACTTATTGGGATTCAAGCGAATCCTGAAGTAGCGACAGCGTTCGAAGATTAGTCTGAGGTGCGTAGGATGATCCTTTCGCTTGCGAGAGAGTGATGCTAAATCATCTAGATATGCCTCGACTATATGTTTGAGATCGTGAAACACAAAAGACATGGCCCGCTGGAAAGTGGCTCCAGCATTCTTGAGGCCAAAAGGCATCTTACGATAGGCGAATGTACCCCACGAACAAATGAATGTCGTTTTGTGTTGGTCTTCAGGTTTGATTTGGATTTGATTATATCCTGAAAAACCATCCATCAATGAAAAGGCTTCACAACCGGCACATTCATCAATGATCTGGTCAATGAATGGGGTTGGAAAATTATCCTTTGGACATGCCTTGTTCAAATAACAAAAATCGGTACATACACGAATCGTGCCTTGTTTTTTATTGACCGGCACGAGGTTTGACACCCATTGAGTCAAATGAATAGGATAAATGAAACCTGCCTTGAGAAATTTCTCAACCTCAAGCTTAATGGTTGCTTCTTTCTTAGGATTGACTGGACGAAGTTTTTGTTGAACAGGCTTAGCATCAGGATACGTTGTGATCTCATGTTCAACGATTTTCGGATCGATACCTGGAATTTCCTCATTAGACCAGGCAAAAACGTCGCGGAATTCTTTGAAAATATCTGTGTAAATCTGAATCTCTTCGGGGGAGCAATCCACTCCGACGAAGACATTCTCCATGATTCCAGGGTTTTGGGAGATATCAATAGGTATATTTTCAGCGATAGTCGCCATATTCCCCTCAGCATAAATTTCCTGTGTAGCTAAGAGGTTAATAGCACACGGCTGATCTCCTGTCATGGTGATAGTGACTTCTCCTGCCTCGATTCAGCTTAACTCTGGGAGGAAATATGATCTGTGATGGAGATCTTCCCAAGGTTTGTCCAGACTAGTCATTTTCTTCGATTACTTCTTCGTCAGAAGGCAAGACTAAGTCTAACGAATCGGTGGTAGCAAGAGAAACCTGAGCCCAAATAGGCTCTAGTAGTGGATCTAACTCTTGTGCGGGAGTCGGATCAGGGTTAGCTGAAGCTTGCTGGACTAAAGAGTATGCTACTTCAGCGGTCGATAAGGGCATGGACATGCTGGAATGCCCTGTCTCATCCATCGTGGTTGATGGGGAAGGAAGAATCCATAGATCCTCAAAGTAAGTCGTGCGGAACGACGAAACTTGGAAAATATCAACCCTATGGTGATTAGATATAAACTTGAAATCGTCATGAGGAGGTGGGTAATCAAAAGTACCCATCAAGGACAAGCACAAACCAACTCCTACGTTAATGACACCCACTTGAGGATTATCAATCATGGGAACCGTGGATGCCCCCAAAGCGGAATCAGGTCTAGAGAAGGACAATTGATCAATGGTCACTATCCGACCCTCGTGTGGAAACAACAAGACTCAAAAAGCTGTAGCAACCATAGCTTGCATAGCATAAGTCCAACTTTGACCTAACAAGAGGTTATAGTCAAGGGGAGCATCGACTACCTCTACTTCGACACACACAGTCTTCCCTCCTAACTGCACAGGGAAAGAAGGGATGATGCCATGTGGTCGGAAAGAATGACCATCGAACGCAGTGAGTAGAGTAGGTGACGGAGACAAAGTGGGCTGGCCAATGGCCTTCCAACATGCTAACAACATAATGCATGTCGAGGCACCCTCGTCGACCACTGTGCGGAATATATTGCGTGTAAAAGTTTTCGTGGGATGAGCCACTACTATCTGAAATGCTACGTGGTAAGGAAGATGAGGTTTTAAGTCGGTTGTATCTAACATGATGGTACCCGGGTTACAAGTCTCAGTAGAGCCTAAAGCAGTCAACAAGGCTTTCCTTTGAGCAGGGCAGATTTGGAGGACCTCCAAAGCAGACATCACACAAGGGGTTTGTGATAAATCTTCCACCACAAAGTAATTCTAGGTGGCCCTTGCATTTGGGTTGTGAGAAGCTTTCTTAAATTCACCCTTTGGAATGCATGTCATTGTTTCTCCCAACGTCTTCTCGATCTGTAGAGGAAGAGATGGGAGTTCGGCTTCTTTACCCTTCTCAGAGGCGCTTGGTTTACTATAGTTGTGTGCTCTAGTCGTTATGAGAGAATCACCCCTAACCATATATACGTTCGTGGACGAGGAATTGTTTGGAGGAGGGCAGGTTTCTTGGATGCCCCCTTCGGCACTTGTAGAGGCTTGAGTTAAATTTTTCCCATGCTGAAAGGGATTAGTCAACACGGCTTGTTGTTGTTGTGTGACAAACTTTTGGGCCTCTGCAAGTCGAGGACAAAGATGGGTCGGGTGGTCTTCCACACACAATTTGCACAGATACCTCGCCTTCCGTTTCTCCGTGGTGCCCTCGCCAGCATTATCAGTGGGTTTTTTCTCCCCCTTACCCTTTTTTCATTTTTTTTTCTTCCCTTCAGGCTGTTGGGTGGCCTTTGGGTTAGTCGATTGCACGGAGTGTACTTCCGACGTTTGGGTAGGAGGAGCAGCCAAAGAAGTAGTCTAGTCAGCCACTAAGTGTTGTATAGATAACTATTGCAATTGTTTTGTCAATTGCTCAGCAGGCTTGGTTTGGCCACTGAGTGTTGTATAGATAACTATTGCAATTGTTTTGTCAATTGCTCAGCAGGCTTGGTTTGTGCTGAACCAATAATGCCATCGGCATGTGGTCCAGTTCTCTGTCTAGTTTTATCCAATATCGATCGTGGTGCATCCGGCATGATGTTGTATAATAAACCAGACTGAGAATAGATGAGCTCAAACTGTTGAGCCCTCATGATGGCATCTTCTTCGTAGAAAACTACTGAAGTCGTGACATCTTTGGACAATTGTGGGACTAAATACTTAAGGAACCACTCAAGAAGGAATGGAGGTGGGACTGGTACTTTGATTAGACTCTTTCGGCGTCTCCACTCTCGGATATGATTAGAGATATGGTCTGTTGTTGTCTGTTCGAAATTGGCCAGCAGCTCTGTGTCAGCGTCGTATCTCGCAAGTAACTGGAAATGGTTAAGGAAGGCCATCACTAGTTCACCAAAAGAAGAGTATCTTGAGCGATCGAGCTCGATGTACCATTTCGCGGCACTCCCGATAAGAGTGCGTTGAAACAATCGCAGCTGGACGGAGTCATCTTTCAATGAGTTAGATGAACACCAAAGATGGAAAGTAGTCACGTGATCACCTGGATCTTCATTAGGCTTGGCCTCGAACTTTGGAATGTCCGAAGGAAAATTCGTTGGCATAGGAGGCCAACATGGATCATGACAAATAGGATCATTTAACAACCTTGTCAACTATGGCAAGTGTAACGTCGCCAGGAATGGTAGTTTGGGTTGTTGCTGATAGCCTGGGAAAAAGGGTCCTGGAGTTTGACTGGCACTAGGTTGCCAGGAAAAGTTTGGCTGCTGGTCCGGATTCTGGTAGAAACCATGGCCCTGACTAGCGTAAGTATTTTTCATCTGTGGAGACATCATTGGCTGATTTCCCATAGAGGACATAGGATGTTGGGCATTCATTGTGTTTGAAGGAATTTAGGAAGGATTACCCCATGTCGGTCCTGATGGGAGAGGCATAGAAGTCTGTCCAGGGTTCCATTGACTGTGAAAAGAATTACCCTAGAAGGGAATTCCATAGGAGGGAATGGATCCTTGTCCTGAGTTCCAAGGTCCTGCTATATGTGCCCCTGGCGCAGGAATAGTACCCTGCGTCGGAGTAGACTGTCCAAAATGGGAGTGCCCCCAGACGGGAAAGCGGTGGATGCGAAAGTGTTGTTACCAAACGTCCCGTTCCAAACAAATGGTGACGAACCTACCGACATAGTTTGTGCAGGTGTTCCTTGACTCTCGGCTCCAAATGAACTAGTGTGTGCAGGCTGCCCGGCAAATTGTTGATGCAAACCACCAAGCGAAGGGGACGAAGGAGAGATGTGACCTCCAGCGTAAGGAAAATCGTTAAAAGGGACAGGAATGCCCCCAAGTTGACCTTGGAAAGGAGCGTTAGAGCTCCCTGCCCCCATTCCCAAAGTCTGTAGAGTGGATTAAGTGAGTGCAGGACTTGTACCTGAACTAGGCATACCATATGAAAATGGAGGGCCTGTCGCACTAGGTGTGAAGGGAGTTGTGGCCGCCGCAATAGATGGGATTGGTCCACTGTGTGACGTAGTTGCGGCCGAGACCATGGTGGCTCAGACCAATGACAAAAATTTAGGAGATGCTTCTCCTGTGGTAGCAACTGTGGTGGGAATGGAAGAATTCCCAGAGGAAGTAACAACGTTTGTTGCCATAGCTGTGTGAGGCACTGACAAGATTTCATAAAATTGGATAGGTACAATAACCGGTGTCCAAGTATCAGTGGTTGGGGTTTCAACTGAGCCAATGTTGGCAGTTGATTCCTTCGGGAGTTGTTCGAGCACAATGGTTTGTAACCCAGTTGCTTCGAAAGACCCTTGTTGGTCTAGCTTCCACCTCAATGGTGGTGGGGGTGGCTCTAGTATAACCGGCGGCAGGCCCAGAAGCCTTCATGACCGACGAAGCTCGGGATCCTCCAATGTGTGAGAAGATCCAAGACACGCTAAGGTATTCTACACATTCAAACAGTAACACACACTAAAAAAGAATCCCCTAAGAGATAAGACAAGCAAACACTAAACTAGTTGGAAGAACAGTTACAACGACCAATAGTAGAGCAAATTATCGGTGCAAGTGCAACTCGAACACGGAAGCACCCTCCCGGTATACTCTATAAATCATGGCTGGATGTCTCTCCTAGGTACCGCAGTATACCCCCGCAGTCACCTATGTATGTCCCTAAACAGATTGGCAACTAGTTTGCCAGCACGCGAACAGTCACCAGGCGGGTACAGTCGGCAGTCGGGTAGACCACAATGAGCAGGGTATCAAGCCCGAAACCTGTCAAGGGTATCGAGAGCAAATGTTCCAGAAGACGACTGAGGAACTCGAACGGATTCGAGACCCACGAAGCCCCGTGGAAAATGCAAACGACGGAATCCCAAAACAAGCCCTCGATATGTGTTCTCCACTACGCTTGGTCCGGTTTTGGAGGGGTTATCTCCACTACCTTTCCTTACGCGACCTCATGTTTATCCCCTGTGTTAGAGGGGGGTCTCGGATAATTTGCACGAAACTGGACTTTTACACTCCCTATCACAGACTCTAATGTTTGGTTTTGAGTGGCCTTGGAGAGTTTCCTCTCCAACCTAATCCATGGCCCTAGTCCTGAACTAGTGTATGAACCCTACAAACAAAAAGTCTAATAGATTTTAAATTAGTGTTGATTTTATGGGCTTTTTTACGTCACGGGGTATGAAGGTGAAATTGATGATGTGTAAAGACTCAGAGCAAAAATGAATGAAAAAAGCTAGAAACAAAATGCTTTTACTAAATGCAAAAATCAACAACTTTTCACAAAGAAAGACTTCTTTTTCTTTTCAATTTTTCTAATATTTCATGCAGCAAACATAAAGGAATTTCGCTCGACTACGAGCTACTTATGCTCTAAATTCACTGCAAAAACTTATGAACAAAAATACTTCTCCCTAGCTATTGATGCAGAAACACAATCTTCAAAAAAAGAAGAAAATGAAAAGATTTTTTTTTCTCGTTTTGTTTTTTATTTAAGTGCTAATCAAGCAACAAAGGGAAAATACCGACAAGCACAAAACCAAGAAATACAAATTCTGGCTTAAAGCGCAGATCGCAAAGAATCAAAGTAAAGGCACACAATGGCAATAAAGAAAACAAAGACTCTTAAGCTTGCCTAAAAACCATGAAACAAAATTTTTCTTTTTATGTTTTCTTGTCAACTATCAACTAAGAAAAAGAAGGATAAAGGTAAGAGGACCTAACCTACTGACTGTTCAACCCTAGAATCAAACACCTGAGAGGAATGCTTCTCGTCAAAGGAGGGGATGACTGCCCCACCCTGATTAAAAAGCAGCCTGTCAAGCACGCTACTATCACTAAAACAACACGTGTGTAAACATGTGCTGAGATGAAACAGGCAGCGTGTACATGCGGTCTGGCCTTGTACATGCCGCGTGCATGTATAAATTCTAAGACAAAAATAAACACAGGCAGCCCAGACCAGGAAGAGGCCTCTGGTATTGATAACTAGGGTCTCTTGAAGGTTTGGATGCTTCTTCCAACAGGAAATAAAAATAATTGCAAGGAATAACAAAACACAAAAAGACAAACTGAGACAAGACTGTAAACTAGCAAGACTCAAACAGGATCTAGAAAACCCCCTGAGAATGTATAATTCTGACAGGGAAGAGGAGGACTGCCTCTTAAAGTTCTCTGAACCTACATGCTACTGAAACCTCTATAGCTAGCGTTCACACGCAAGATGTAAGAGGTTAGGTCGCGGGTACACGCGTGCAGGCCTTATGCAGGCCACGTGTACCTCTGTGTGTCCTGATAATTACCATCAAGAAACAATCAAGGAAAAACTAGTATAAAGAACCAGGTTCCCTGCTAGCTCATATCTAACAGAAAACAGACAGACAAAGAAACAGAAAATCTAATCATTTAAACTACCCAAAAACCTCAACTAAATCCGGAAACCCTAAAGAGTATCTTCCCCAGTATGGTCGCCAATTCTGTTGTTGGGAAAAATACCCTACGAACTAGCAAACTAGGGTCAGACTTGCATGCAGATTTTGACCATAAAGAAATGACCTTTCCACCTACCACCCAAAATATAAACCCCTCTTTCACGATACATGCATGGAAAGTAACTACTAACCTTTTTACTGATGTTTGGTGTAGATCCTTCGTTTCTCTCTTGACCGCTTGCTTGCGCTGCTCCTTCCAAAGTTATCCTGCAATCAAAACAAACAACTACGCATGCATGCTACTTTTCTACTTGAGGGTTAGAAATTAAGCATAAATTACACAAACCACATATAACTCATGCATTGGGACGGGAAAAGTATTCTTTTATTATTTTCAAAATGAATCAACTTACAATCAAAGTCGAGACTGGCCACCACTCCTTGATCCTGATCCTGGGCTCCTCCTCTTCTTTTGTCCTCCAACTGCTTTGCGTTAATTCTCCTTAGGCTTGAGGAAAGGCTAAAGGGTTGGGACAATGGATTCGACAAATGGGCAGAGTTTCTTCGCTATAATTTTCCTCCTCCAAATGGTACCCCTACCCCTTCTTTTATAGGCTAGAAGGAGCTAGGGTTTTGGATGAACCCTCGGCCATGCATGGTCGGGAGTTTCAGTTAACTGACTCATAGCTTTTTGTCCCGTCAGAAACTTTCCTATTTTTGTGTTTTGTTAGGTACACGCGGGTTGTAGTAGGCCTGCCAGCGTGTACCCGCATGCAATAGTGGGTTAGGGCGCGTGGGCCTTGACCCAAGAGGATTTTCAAGAGTTTGATCAGCATAGTTTTGGCAAGGAAGGGATATGAGTTGGCCTAATGCCAAGTAATCATGTGTGGTGCAATTTAGGGTTATAACACTCCCTCAATATGTTTGGTTGTTGTGCATGAGCCCTTTACTCCAAATGTGAGTCTGATTAGCAAGCAATTGTCGTCATGTATCCATCAACAAAACATGTCAACGATCCATAAACAACATCATAATATACCCAGTAATATGTCACATATGCAATAATATAAATAGTCAAACCATATATAGTCCACTCCCTGACTCAATCTGGATTTCAAGGAGGTACATCAATGCCATCAACATCCTCAATCTGTCAAGAGTCCTGCACACTCAGGAGAAACCAGTCAATAGCACATGTATATACATAATAACATAACATAACATCATAAATCACAATCTCATCATCATAATCCATAAGCAAAGCAGTCAATCATATAATGATCCAGATCACTTGCATGCAAGTGTCCTCAAAGAATAAGTCACATTAGGGGTGTGCAAGAGGGGGATGTTACAATGTTACAATTCATAATAACATGCTAGACATAAATGTGTTGACTATTTACTACACCATCATGTTGAGGAGTATTCATTAAGAGCATGAACCCACAAATCAACCTATCACCACTTTGAAGGAATATTCCAAGTGGGCTCGGAAGAAATATTAGTGGAAAAAGAGAGCAAATACTCTCACTTCCATCCCACCTATACTCACCACATTTGACCCCATGGGGATCCCAACTATTGATTAAAGTTTGGATTTTATGACTTAACATATTCCTACACTAATATAATAAGAAATGTATCTCCCATATTCACATTCTCACACTTAATACCCAATGAGTCATCCTTTTGGTCCTTCAATTCACCTCTGGGAGCAATAAGAAATTTATCTCCCATATTCACAGTCTCCAACTTGATAGCCAATGAGTTGTCCTTTTGGTCATTCAATTCACCTTGAGGAGCATAATAAAATTAGACAAGCATTTGAATTAGTTTAGGAAAATAAAACAACATACAATATTATGTAAATCCAATAACCTTGATGGGAATGTGTTGTGTAAATACACTTGTAGAGGAGGAAAGGTCTAGCATTCACATCTAATGCATCTATCCTAAGTCTTCTAGGGTGTTCTATTTTCTTTAATAAGTGTCTTGGGTAACCTCATAGACTACTTGTCTTCTTCAACTTGCATAGAAATTCATCAACTTTGTAATCTACCCATCAACCTTGGTAACCTTATTGAGGAAGAGGGTCACTTTTTTTCTTTTCTTCAAACTTAGCAATTCCAAGATTAGGCATCCCTTTCTCTGCTAAACAATTCCACATGTGACCCTTCTTTCCAAGGCTTAATCCTTCTTCAAATTTTGCATCAATCTTGTTTAAAGGTCCTTATGCTAGCTCATTTTGAAAGAATCATTCATATTCATAGGGCCATTGACCCTTAATCTATCTTGATCCCATCAAGCCTATTCAAATAAGACCCATCAGTCTACCTTGAAATATCACATCATGCATTTCTTGAAGATAATCCAAGTGCATATCATTCAAGCACAATGTATACCATCATGCCTATTTCAAATAAAACATTGGACCTTCTTAAATATTTTCCCAATGGACAAATAACGCCCATCAACCTTATTTGAAATATCTCCCCTTATTTCAAAGAATCTCCTTGATGGAAAATCCATTAGGTGCATTTGTAAGATGGTCTTGATAGGCCATTGACCACATTCAAAAGAATAATATTAAGATTCCCCCAATAGGCCATATGGATTATTTAAAAGAAAAATATTTGAAATCCCCCAATAGGCCATTATGTCAATGCCAAAGAATAATATTCAAACATTGTTGATAGACTATTGGTCCAATATGAAAGAATGATATTTGAAAGCTCTGGATAAGCCATTGGTCCTCTTGAGAAGATGTCACTTTGAAAGATATGGCCATTAGAAAATTTCAAAAGGTCCCATTAGGATTTGAAGATGAACCTAGTGCAAACAAATATTCCATCGATCCCTTTCGAAAGATGCCACTAGGGACCTTCAAAACATTGAACCAATAGGACAATAGTATTCTTAAAAATATGTCATTGGGAACTTTCAAAAGATCAACCTAATAGGCCATTGAGCCTCTTTGAAAGTTGTCGATTAGGCCACTTTTAAAGATGTGCTTGATTTGAAATATAGATCCATAGGGCCTCTTACCAAAAAGAGCCTGATAGGGCCACTTTGAAAATAACATTTTGAGGTAGCACAAAATAAATAAGGGCATAGGCCCCATTTGAAGGAAATACCTCAAAATCCAACAAAAGGGTCTTTCATCTCATTCAAATAATAATTTGAATAAAGAAGAGGCCAAGTAGCCTAACTCAAAGGAACCCTTTGAATGATCAATTAAGGGACATAATGACCACCATTCAAATTAAATATTTCAAATGCAAATAATTAGGCCTCAACCCAATTGAAAGAATACTTTGATATTTCAATAGGGGTCAACTCGTCACTTCAAAGTTACTACTTTGAATACAAAATAGGGCCTAGACTCAACACCATCCCCACAACATTTTACTCAATTCTAGGTTGACATTTGAACTATTTTTAGGTATGTGTTATATTCTTTGCATGACTATAGGTCCCCCTCCGCCCCCGAGAAAAACAAATTGGGGGTTTATTCACCAGTTGTTTGGGTGGTTTTTCACCTTTGGCAGGGGTGTTTTTTTTCCTTTGTTGGTTTAGTGGTGCATGGCATTTAATACCATGGTTTTCTAATTCTTGTTAAGGATTTAGGGTTGTATTCTAATATGGGTCAATGGATTAAGGGTTTTGGATGCCACGAGATACTATATATATTGTATTGTAAATAATGAAGTTGGATGATGATGAATAAGAATTGGAGGTGCAACTCTAAATAGGTTTTTGGCTTTCTTGGTTTGGGTTTCCAAGGTATATCTCTATTTATATGTGTGATTGAAAATGCATTATTTTCTATTTTTTAAGAATTTGTGTGTGCATTGCATTATTGTAAAAGGTTTAAAACTTACATTTGGTATTAGAAAAGTTATTGGATTTAGGGGGATTATTTTGTGGATAAGGTTTTGGATCAGGTCTTTGATAAAACTTGTTATAGTGGGAGTGTGATATTGATTCTTGCGGTGAAAATAAATAGTGAGTAGTTAAAAAATAGAGATCAAAAAATTTGATGGGAAATGTTTTGAGATGTGGAAGCCCAAGATGGAAGATATTTTGGTAGACAAAGATTTATGGATCATTGTGGATCCAAGCACTACACCTATGGGAATGTCAATAAAAGACTGGAAAAATTTGGATCGTAAGGAAAAGATAAGCTAAACCAAGGTATTATGGGATAAGTTAGGGTCTCTGTATCAATCTAAGTCCCTAGTAAATAAACTATTCCTATGGATGCAATTATATAACCTAAGGATGAAATATGGAGACTCAATGGCAGAGAATCTAAATGCCTTCAATACTATGTTAAGTTAGTTATTTTCTGTTAATATTAAGTATTATGAATATGAGTGTATCAATTGTTGGACAGTTGGTTGTCATTGATGTCAACCCTTGGAGATTAATGTCAAACCTTGGAGAAATATGGATGACGTAGAGATGTGGTTGATATTGATCATGAGTTAGTTTTCATTGATGGAGTGGTTGATGTCATCATATTTTTTGGGTGCATTTGATGAAGTCTACATGAATCCCCAGAGGTGTGGTTATGGTACCCAAAGTTGGTTGAGGAATAATTGGAAGATGCCAGATATAATAAATACACAGAACATAAATGAAATACTAGAAATGGAAGAGTAACAGTAATATAGCCAGCATAATCTCCACAATAACACAAAAATAATATAAGAGCAACAGCTGAAATAACACTTTGATTCAGAAAACAATGTTCACATGCCTCTTTGAGGGGG